>JAPYZK010000321.1:0-29778 GCA_030522785.1 Platygaster equestris
TTCTTAAAAGTTTGAAAAGAAATGTTTGTTAGACATTTTTTTAACATTTGAAAATATATCGATTCTCGAAAAAAATCTGTAAAATTCATAATAATTTTTGTGATGTTTAAAAATATATAAACCTTTTTTTCACCATGCCGTCACTGGCTTCACTGCACCCAGGGAGAAACTTTCACGAGTGTGGTTTTCTTAAAAGTTTCGAAAGAAATGTTTGTTAGACATTTATGCAACATTTGAAAATATATCGATTCTCTAAAAAAATCTGTAAAATTCGTAATAATTCTTGTGATATTTAAAAATACATATTGTTCTCAAAAATTCAAACATTTTTTTTTCCAGATCGTTGAAAGTTCTTTACATTTCGACAAATTCTTCACATATTCTCATTACGAAGTCAAAAATTCAAAATAATGAAATATGAGTTTTTTTCTATCATAAAGTCATAAGGTAAAACTCGGAATTTCCGCAAAGCAGCATGAAAAATACTGTTGAACAAAGTTTTAGTGCTTTCTTGGCAGAATTTTTTCGGGCATCAGAATCTTGATTCTTCTGATCAGATATTTCTTTTTAGCGTGATATGGCACTAGTTGGAAAAGCGAGCGATTTCGAACGTGTTGAGTAATTTATAATTTTGAAAGTATTAATTTTTGAATTGTCGGTTATTTTAGAATATTTGTTTTTGAAAATCGGGATTTTTCAACGTGTGGCATTCAGGACTTTTTTTTAGGCAATTTGAAGAAAATCAATTTTGTTTTAATTTTTTGCGTGTGTGGAGTGACTGATTTTTTTACGAGTCGAAAAAAATTTTTTTTTCGTTTGTCTAGGGCAAATGTCATTTTTGTAGACTCTTTTATGCGAGAAAAAACTCGAGTTTTAGAGAGTTTTGAAAACTTATAATTGAAAAATTGTGAAATTTTTGAAATTTTTAAACTGTAAAATATTGAAGCTTTGAAATTTGAGAATTTTGGGAATTCTCGAAACTTCGGACATTTCGGAAATTGACAACTTATTGAGTTTGAAATTGTACAGAATTTTGGATTTCTTGAAAATTCTTGAATATTTTCAAATTTCAAAAGTTCACAACTTGAAAACTTTAACATTTATGCAAATTCGGCAAAATTTTATAATCCGTAGGTTTCTAAACTTTAAAAATTCCAGGATTCAACACCTTTTGGACTTCAAATTTCTGTAGAACTTCGAGATGTTTCAAAAATTTCTAAACTTTGAAATTTTCAGGAAGCTTCGGAAGTTTCAAAATTCCAAAATATCACTCACTGAAAACTTTCAATTCTCAAAACTTCGAATTCGAAAATTTTCGCAACTTCCAAAACTTCAGAATTCCTTAAAAATTCCCGAACTTTCAAAATTTTTGATTTCGAAGCTTCGGATCGGCCTTGAAAAATTATTCTTTTTGCACAAGTCAAAAAATCAGTCACTTTTCACACGCAAAACAGTGGAAAAAACAGACAAGTTATCGAAAATTATAGAAAAATGTCATTTCGAACGACATTGGAAACTTTTTGCAGACCTTGTTTCAATTTTGCATTTTACTGTCATCATTTGTTTCATTTTCATTGTATATTGTGTACATAAGCGCGAGAATAATGGAAAAGTGTGTTCCGAAAGGTGTACGATGGGAAGGGAAAATCGATGCAGATTTTTTTGTGATTGTTTGATTTACTTCCTATTTAAAAGTTTTTATTTGTTTTTTGTTTTTTGAGTAGTGTAGGATTTGGAGTCGAATAAAGTGATACAATGGATTTTGGTTTTTCACTGTATTTGCCACAATGATCGTATTTTTTAAATGATAATAATAATAATTGATAAGAAAATAATTAGAAAAAAACATTATACACGCAAGTTAAGCATTCCCGACAAGCGCACTTTTTCGAAACATTAAAATGATAATTGATTATTATTATTATAAAAATTATAATTAAATTATAGCAATTTACGAGACTCGATACATTCGACGAAAATTTTTGAAATTTTTAAAATCCATAAAAAACGAATACCTAGAAATATAAATTAATATTTTTGAATTTTTGTTATTTTCGTTCGAATTTCTTTTCCGAGGAATTTCGAACTACCGAAATTCTAGAACATCAAAATTACAAAATTTCTTTGAATTTCAATTTCAATTTCACATAAAACCAAAAAAAAAAATAACATCACATCAAAAAAATGATCACAATATTGTAAATAACATCAACAACTTTATTTACACGTATAAATAACACAATACAATGGTGTAAAATTTGCATTAAAAAAATCGCGAGTTCTACAAAAAACAGGATTCGTATAAAAAACAGTTTCTTTCGTTATATAAATTGCAAACTATAAAATCTTTCGAAACTAAGAAAGTTCGAATGAATAAAGGTAAAAATCGGACCTAATATGTACAAAATTCAAGTATTTACAAACGTCGTAATTTTGGAAAATCGTTCAGATGAATTTGAAGCACTTTTGTTTGTCATGGGGAATCCTCGTTTTGAAGAGAATCGAGTCCGCTCTGTACTGAGTATTCAGGAGTGGCATGTACCCGAAAACCTGGAAAAGTGCGCTTAATTAAAATGACAAACAATACTAAAACCTTGAAAAACAAATAAATTTTCAACTCGATGTACTTGGAATTTATAGAATTATTGAATTTATCGCAGTTTTTTCGGCGAATAATGAAAAATGTTCCAAAATTTACGAAATAAAATAGAAAAAAAATTAACCTGCGAAAAAAAGTTGATACATTTGTGCCTCTCCTGGAAATGAGTATCATCTTCCGACAACGAAACGGGACATCCAGGACATCTGAAAGTCCATCTTGACGTCACCTAAAATAAAACAAAAATATTTACTTATAACTAATATATATACATAACATTATATATGATATAATATATTAATTATTACATTCAATCAAAATCAACTCTCCAAAAATAGATACATGACTCATTTTTTTAGTCATCATAAATCACGTAGCAAAAAAATCGGAAATCCGTACATTATTTCAAAATTACGAAAATTAATTCAAAAAACGAATACAAACAATTTAAAAAAACCAAAAAATACACAAAAATAACTATGAGACACTTGAAATTACAAAAAACAGAATTCAAAGTTCAAACATTTTTCGAATTCAATTCGAGCTGAATTAAAAATTTAATTAATTCAAAACACAAATTTAACAATGTTAAAAAACCAAAAAAATACACAAAAATGACTATAAAACACTTTAAATCACAAAAAATAAAACTCGACGTCCAAAAATTTTTCGAATTCAATTCGAGCTTAATTAAAAATTTCCTAACTATCTATTTGTTTTTAATCTGATTTTTAATTTGATTAATATTATTTAATAAATATAGAATAAAAACATTTATAATATTTTATTGATATTATATTATGAATTTTATATTACATATTATAATCTTTTAATAATATTATTTAATATTATTTTTTTTTTTAATTTTTTTAAAATCTCATTTGAATATAATTTTTTTCCATCTAATGATTATTAATTATAATGATTAATTAATATACATATATATTGATATAATCATTTGTATACTTACACACTAATGTAAACATCATAATACACAAAACAATTATAAAACTAAAATTTTCTGATCACATCAATTTTTGAATATTCTCTGTTTCATAATTTTAAATATAATTATTTCTAATTACAATTAACAACTTTGTTAATAAATCATTCTCGAATCTTGAATCCATTTTATAAAGAGAAAAAATCAATTTTCACCTTCACTGGAGGTTTTCGCGTGAGATGTGACACCAAAAAATTCATCGCGATATCCTCGCAATTCATGTACTCATCCACTTTGTCTCTTATCGCCTGCGGCAACCAATGAGTATAAAGATACGTATAATGTTTATGAATAAACGCGGCGCCCGTCAAAACCATCGACAATTCGCACGAGTAATTAGAGTTATAATTCCACGCGTTATGGTTGTTTTGGTCCCACGCGTGGAAACGTCCCGGAAAACCGACGACGCGGTCTCGATGCTCCCTCCAGACCCTGTAAAAAATTGTATTCAGTGATTTTTTTCAATTTTTCGTAAAATAAACTCAGTAATTATATTTCCCTAGTGACTACAGTTTTTATAAAACTTCTACTAAATTCACAAAATTGTTATGAAATTCTTTTTATGAGTATACAAATTGGACAATAATTTTGTTCAGTGAATAAAAAATTTTTTAGATAAAAATGCAAATTGAAAAAATTTTGAAACAAATTTTTTCAATTTTTCGTAGAATAAACTCAGTCATTAAATTTCCCTGGTGACTACAGTTTTCATAAAACTTCTACAAAATTTACAAAATTGTAATGAAAATTTTTTTATAAGTATACAAATTCGAAAATAATTCTTTTTTAATGAAATACAAACTTATAAAACTATTTTTAGACAGTTTTACATAAAAATATAAATGAAAAACATTTTTTTCAATAAAAATGCGAATTGAAAAAAATTTTTTCAATAAAAAAAAAAGAATTTTTCAAGATAAATTTGAACATACTAAAAATTTCACAAACGCCGTAAATTTTCCAAGTCTTCATAAAAATTGAAAGAAAAAATTCGATTTTAACTTTTGTTAATTTCTGCCAAAATTTTAAATTTTGCAATATTTCACAAAAAAACTATTTTCGTAAGTTTAAAATTATTCACAATTTTATGAAAACTACTACAAAATAGAAAAATGTGTATAAATATGAAAAAAATTAAAATGCTCAAATCTTGTCTACACTTCCAAAATTATGAAAACAATCACCTAAATCCGAACATAATTTCATCATGTCGCAAATGAGCGTCGTCATCTACTGACAAAACGGCTTCAGTTTCAATGGCGTCCAAAGGCAAAAACCTATTATTCAAACTATTTCTGGGCGCTTTGACAACCTGCAATAAAGCAACCAGAAATTACAACATCCGGACGGATTTCGTCCGTTGCCGAAAAAATTATAACTTAAATAGCATGCAGCAGAATTTTTTCAAAAATAATATATCAAGGCAGAATATTAAATATCGAAATCAATCATTATCTTACGAATTAAAATTACGATTTTTTACAAATTAAAAAATAAGGAACCAATTTTGAAATTTTCGATTTAAATTTTAATTAATAATTAGGGAAACATTTTTTCACGAATTTATACTTGAATTGGGACTCCAATTTCCGGCCATCTAAGATCTTCCATTGGAGATTTCGGGCTGTTCCAAATAACGACAACTTTGTTCAAATAGGGCAAGCCATAAAGCCTGGCTAACGAGTTTATCAAAACTTGCTCTCGTTCGTAAGTTAACATAACGATCGTAAATTGCTCCCGCGGGTAATTACCACCAAGAGCTTCGCTGAATTCTTTCCCCGCGCCTCCCGCGCCTTTGTTTATCGGCCGAAAACCGACTTCCGAACCTAAAAAAAAATACACAAAAATAATAGCCCATTTATCAACTAGTATAATAATGATAATAATTATAATATTCGCGAACTTAATTTTTTTTTAAACGTGGAAAAAGTGCGTTCGAAAAATTACGTACTTTTTCCATGGCGAAAAAAACAAAAAAAATATATCGAAATATTTTGGAAATTAGCCGCAATTAGTCTAATAATAGACCATTTCTCAACTAGTATAATGATGATGATAATTATAATATTCGCGAACTTAATTTTTTGTGAAATGTGGAAAAAGTGTTCGAAAAAGTGCGTACTTTTTCCATGGCGAAAAAAAAAGTATCGAAATATTTGGGAAATTAGCCACAATTAGTGTATAAATAATTCCCAAAATCCTTAAAAATTATTTTTTCATTTTTTGTTGATCTTACAATTTTGAGGCGTGTCTTCAAATTTATGACACGAATTACAAGAATTACTAATTTTTTCGAAGAGATTTTGAAACTTTTGTACAATTACGCCTATTTTCCCGACATTTTCATTAAAAAATTCTTCAAAATTAGCCAATTTCCGAAGTTTAACATTCACTTTTGCAAACAAGTGAAGCTTTTGCTTAGAATTTTTGAACTTACAATTTTCACGAATTTCAGGAGACGATTTGGAAAATTTTACAGTCTCTATGGTCAAATTTGGATTTCGCACATTTTATGGCAATTATTTAACGCACGTTTTATGGTCATTAACACATGACTAATTTCATAACATTTTAGATTGTCGGATAATAAAATCGAAATTTTCGAATTTCGAAAACTACGATTTTTTCGAAAATTTCGATACGTACGTGTAAATTCACAATATTTCGTATTTATAATAATGAATTTCGAAATCATCTATTATTTCTAATGTTTCAATTTTCAATTTAAAGAAAACTCAAACTTTCCAATATATGATTGAAAACTTTAAATTCCTCAACTTTCGAATTTTCAAAGTTTTCGAGTGTACAGAATCACTGATTCTCAAATTTACTGACCTTAAAATTCTTCGCATTAAAATATCTTCAACTTCGCAGAATGAACATCCACAAATTTTTGAATTTTTCTATAACTGGTGTACAAAAAATTCTGGAATTCCCTAAAAATTCAACGATTTCATTTTTTATAAAAATTCTGCCTATCAGTATTAAAATCATGAATTCGATAAAAATCGCTTCATTCCACTCTGTAGAAAAAGTGCGTACTTTTTGTACCGTCGACATTTTTTTAACGCACTTTCACCACGTTGTGGGACAAATTTCGTAACAATTGTAGTATAATAATTGTCTAACTTATGTGATCTTAACAAAATGTTGAACAATAATTATTACGCTAGTCACAGAGCGGATTATTACCAATGAATTTCGCGTCACTCGGTAAAACTGTATCAAAAGGCAATTGCGGGTAGAGATTAAAAGGATCGCCCCAGTTGTTCCAAATTTCGTATCCATGAATAAGCATGGTCGTGTAATTTCTTCGGAAAGCTGGCGAAGGATACGGCGGTTCCAAAGGGCCCAAATTTTCTTCGGCTTCGGATTCAGCGATTATGGCATCCGATTTCAAAGGCTGAAAAAATGTGGAAATTCAATATTTGATCAGCGATTTTGATTTTATTGACGTAATTTGTTGCAACCAACAAATTACACCTTATCATTCGTTTGTAAAATATGAATTTTGGAGTAATTAATTTTACAGTATAAATGAATAAAAAAAATCAAAATTGGTAATGATAATAAATCAAAAATGATAATCAAATTATATTAATAACATCTAAATCAATAATAACGAATCAATAAATAATCAACTGAATAAATATCATCAATAAATAATAACTGAATTCAATCATTTTAAAAAGAAAATGTTTTTTTTTTTCTAAATATAATCATGAAATTCGAGAAACTAGGATAATTCGAACATTTTTCAATTATAAATATTCCATACACAAAAATCGTGAGTGTAAATATTAAAAATAAAAAAGTCAACATTGCAAAATTTTTATCGAGACTTGAAAAAATCTCAAGTTTGAATACAAATGTCAAAGATCCAAAAATTTGCAAGTTTCTGAATTTTACATCGAAAATGTTGAGTTGAAACATTTTTTAAATGTCGATTTTCAAGTTAAAAAGTCAAATTCAAGTTCTTAGACTTCTAAATTTTTAATCTGAAAATTCGTCGAGATCTTATATTGAAAACATTGCATTTAACATAATTTAAAAATTATACAAACTTAAATTTCAGGAATTTAATAACTCACTCAACAACTCAAAAAAATATTAATCAAAAAATTCAAACTTGTCCCCAAAAAATAAAATCAAACTCTAAAATTAATTTTGGACAATTTGTAGATCTTTAATTTTTCATGACATCAATCCCAAATTCGAAAAATTATTTCAGTGCTGAAAAAACAAATTTAGAGAAAATAAAAATAGAAAAATGTGTAATTAGGAACAATATAAAACACGTTTTCAACATTTTCAGATTTCTACTTCAAAAATCGAGAAATTCAAAAAAGAAAAAAAGAATAATCGAAAACTTCAAAATTTGCTGAAAAGATGAAAAAAAAATCAAAAATTCAAATACCAAAGTTGAAAAAATTAAATTAAACTGTGAAATTATAAATAATTATAAATTAAACTGTAAAATAAAATTTTTAAACCTTCAATGTTTTATCCTATGAATTCAAAATTCAAAAACTTAAAATTGGAGAACTCAAAATTTCATTAATAAAATAAAAATTGAAGTAACTGAATAAAAATTAATGTTTTAACCCATTTATTCCAAAATCGAAAAATAAAAAATCATATTTCGAGTTCGCAATCACACATTAAAAAATCTATAATTGCGACCTAAATTTTCGAAATTTTTATATTTCTACTTCGAAAATCAAGAAACTAAAAACTAAAAACTGTAGAATTCGAAAACTTTCGCAAGCAACTTTGGAATTAAAAAAACTGGATTCAACAATTCGAGAATTACGAACGTTCAAATTTTGATAGCAACATTCAATTTGAGAAAAAAATTTTCACACTTATATGTACACAATTTACGTAAAAGTATTTTATAAATAAACTAACTACAAAACTATCGTTAAAAACGCTCGCGCCGACAGTTTGCGCCGCCGGAAGTGGCGGTATTCCAAGTCTGTCCCTTATCACCGCTATGACAGTGTCAACTGAGGCTTGGGCAGTTCCCATATAACGCTCCCAAATCAGCCGACCTTGCCTTCTCATGGCTAAAACATCGTTGTCTGGAATGGCTCGCAACAAGAAATGCATTTCTGTGACTCGGGCCTGCAAAAAACGAAAAAAAAAGTAAAAAATTGACGTCTTCACTTTTTAACATTTTTATTATTTACCTAGTGTATCGTCTATTAATTTTTTTACCTTCAAATATTTTTCAAATGGATTACAAACTAAACTGTTCGAAAAAAGTTATTATGAAATTAATTTTTTATATAAAAAAATAATAAAAATAAATTAAAATGAATTTTAGGAACCCTGGGATGTAAAACCTTCGGTAAGAACAAAACAGCTCTTCTCCAGGCAATGACTTCTTTGTAACTCATGACGATTTGATCTCCCCCCAGGACAACCGGAATAGCCCCGGACCTCAAAGCTTCGTACACCCTCGCTTGCATGGACGAAGTCGTCACGAAACTGACATTACTCGGCGCAAGGATCAAAGCGAAAGTTGACTCCTTCAGAATTGTTTTCCTGGAGGAATCGGTGCCACAAAGCGACCAATCGACGACACCCTGAACAAAATAACGACAAAAAGGAGTCAATTTGTGTATAAATACGTTATAGAATAAAATAAATATCGCAGATAAAAATATATACATATTAAAAACACGAAAACATTGTAGTTACGAAATAACAGCGATTTTAATATTTTTGTAAAATTACGCGAATTTTTCCGACATACAATATACTTTTAAATTAGCTAATTTGAGAAGTTTGACATTATGCAGATTTTGATTATAATTTTTAGAATGACAGTTTTTATGAGTTTTTGGAGAGGATTAAGGAAATTTTTCAGTGTCTACAAACAAATTTGAAGTTTACAAAATTTTTGTAGTTTCGAAATGTAAATTTCAGGAAATTTTATAAGTATACAAATATTGGAATATCAGAGTTTTTCTGCATTTTGGAGAATTTTAAAGTTCAAGAGAATTGTGAATTTGTAAATTTTCGGAGTTTAAACATTTTTATAGTTTCGGGAATTTGAAAGTTTCTTGGTTTTGAAGCTTATAAGTTCCGAAAATTTTGATGTATTTGGATGTTTCGAAGTTTTGAAGAATCGTAAATTTCTGAAATTTCGGAAGTTTTAAGGTTTTAGAATTTTAGAGTTTCTCTGAATTTTGAAGTTTCTCAGAATTTCGTAGTTTTGAATTGTAAATTTTTGGAAATTTTACAAGTTTTAAATTTTTGGAATATCAGAGTTTATTCGAATTTTAAAGAATTTTGAAGTTTGAGAGAATTGTGAATTTGTTAAGTTTCAAAGTTTAAAAAATTTTATAGTTTCAGAAATTCAGAACGTTTCTAAGTTTTTACGCTTAGAAGTTGAATAGTAATAAATTTCGCGAATTTTCGAAAATAATTCAAAGTTTTCATATATTTTTGAAAATAAAGTTGTGAATATAAAAAGTTTTTAAATACATACGGAACTTTCCGGATTTTCTCGAAAACCCTAAAAATATTACGAACGTTTGAAATTATAATTTTCCCATACGAATCTTTAAATTTTCACATTCTAAGTACGCAAACTTTTCAAATTTTCGTTCAAAATATTTAAATTTTCCAATTCACAAGTTCCTGAATCACAGTTACAAAAATTGTTGACATACAAATTTAAATTCGAACTTCACAACCTTTCAAACTCAAAATTTAAAGTCCTCAAATTTCCGAAATTCTCGATTTTCAAATTCGATAACATTCAAATTCCTATAATAGAAACTTTCTTAATTTGCATTTCCACATTTAAAAATCCACAAATAGTCAAATCGCAAAATGAAATAAATGTTCGTCAAATTTTTACATTCTCGAAAAGGTCAACCCATTTTCCGTAATTGTTCAAAATTTGACAAATTTCAAAATCATCATTTATCAATCAACTTAATAATAATAATAATAATAATACTTGATATTAATACTTAATACTTGATATTTCCTCAATATTACAACAATAATATTGCCCAAGACTTATCATCAACCCATAATTAATATTGCTAATAGTAGTTAATACTACAAATAGTACTTAATAGTACGATTGACACGACTTAATACTATTTTTCAAGACTTCTTATCAACCCCTTAATTAACAACATTAATACTAATTAATACTAATACTAATTAAGAGCCGCGATAGCTCGATGATCAAGCCACCAAGCTGCCAGGCTCGAAGACGCGGGTTCGAATCCTGGCGGGGTCAGATTTTTTTTCTGTAGCTTTTCTGCTCGGAAAAAATTCGTTGATTGCCAAAAGAGAATTCGAACTTACACGAACTTACTCCGAGCTATATACCGTCGCTTGGTTTTCCAAGTGAATCAATGGCGAGTTGAAAAAACCCATAGTTGACGTGAACACCGGTCAAATAGTATGATGATTGAGAGTTCCACGGCAAGGAGTGGGAAGGCAATTTGTGGTAGGAAATGAAGGAAAGAAAGGATAGAAAGAAAAGGGATGTGAGGATACCAAGATACTAGTTAATACAACTATTATTAATACTACTCAATACTATTTCTCAAAATTCCGAAATTCCCGATCCTCACCAGGCCCCGCGAAACCCTTTCATCAGACGGCGGGACGCACTCGAACTGGATAAAAAACTTATCCAGCGTCCCACCATTGCTCATATCCTTAAGATGCTCCACGATAAAATTATCCAAATTGTTCTCGTCCGCCTCCAGCCGTTCAAGGTCGACCTCCGCGTCGTCCACCTGTGCGACCGTCGTGCGCGGCAGGCGTTGCGGGCGGAGTTCGCCCTGGAACGAGAGCAAAAATTTCCTACGAGCGGGAAGCATATGAGCGCAGTCCTGCCAGACGTCGCTTCCTGGTGGGCCCAGGATGGGGGCGACGACGAGATCGAAGCCCTCGCGAAAATTGCGGGCCTCGAAGGTCGACTGGACGACCATGGCCCTGCCGGTGTCGACGCTGTCCAGGACGTTTCCGGACTCGATGTCCAGGTCGCGTCGGGCGAGGTTCAGCAGGAGGTGGTTCCTCCCGTCGCCGCCCCAGTAGGGGAGGGCTTGGAGTTTTTTTTCGTTGAGGGGAGGTTTCCCGGAGCCGTTGGAGTCGGAGGACGAAAGAGCTTCTCCGAGGAGGACGACGTAGACGCAGGCTTCGGCGGGGTTGGCGGTCACGTGGGGGTTGTAGCCTGGAAAATCGGGTTTTAATGAGAAAGTTGTAGATTATGACTCTAGTGTGATAATCTTTTTTCGTTTACTAGTTGCGTAATTTACTTGGAAAATTGTAAAATTTCGCAACTATCATAAACTACCCAAAGTTTGTGAGATGGTCGTTTTGAGGAACCCGTCCACGTCCCACCCAGCATTGACAATCGCAAAATCGTCGGGGTTATAAAAGTAAACCGGGAATCCGCTTGTCAGGGCGCAGCGACTGTGATCGAAGCAATTGTGCATCCTGCAGCTCCGCCGATCCTTGACGCCGGGAACAACGCTGGGAAGAGAATTCGGCAAAATCCTCTCCGGGGGTGCGAGCTCGGGCGTGTTGCGCTCGACGGCTTCTCGCTGAGCGACTTGCGCCTGTACAGTTTTACATCAAAAATTTGTTCTAAAAATAATACTAATATTATAAAAAAGAAATATAGTAATATCGAGTAATAGTATGAATATTAATACTTATATAGTAATTGAAAGTTTCTTTGTCACTGGGTTGTTCATACGAAGAATGAAGAGAAAAATCCATGTTTTCCGATGTTCCCAGTTAGTTTTGTTCTCAATTGGGAATTGAAAATGGTTTTTGTGAGAAAAAAATCCACAGAGCCAGGAATCGAACCCAGGAGTGAATCATCGATCCGAAGTAGCACAGATGGTTAGAGCACCCGACATGAAATTGGGAGGTCCTGGGTTCGATTCTCAGCTCGGTGGATTTTTTTTTTTTTTTTTGCAAAAACCATTTTTAATTCCGAATTAAGAACAAAACTGACTGGGAACATCGAAAAACATGGATTTTTCTCACTTATATAGCAATTTTATGAGAAAACTTTCATTTTCGTACTTTTTCATAATGATTGTATGTTAACGATATGATCATACAAAAGAAACAGATAAATCTTTGGATTATCTGAATAATTTTCATGATAATTATATTCATAACATACATTATCTTCATAATTTGACTATCTAAAAAATAATTCTCATACAATCATGACAAAAATGACAACGATGACCATTTTTTTACAATATTATCAAATATTACTAATTTGAGATTATGTAATTACAAATTACAAGTAATTGAATGTTTGGGAAATCATTCGAATTCAACCAAAATCTCGAATACTAATACAATAGATTTCTGAACAATTTTGAAAAACATAAAATACTCAAATTACATGTAATTGAGTAATTGGACGAGACTTAATTACTAAATTACACAATCTGTCATTTTTTTAGTCACCATTACGCAAGGTAATTGAATTAAGACCATCTTTGGTCACCTGCACGACGCTGATCTTCAACCTGTCCAGGTCCGTCTGCTGGTGCAGCAGTTCCTGTTTCAGCTCGTCAATCCTCTGCGTAAATCCGCTGACTTCCATCTGCAGACGCTGCCTTTTTGCCTCCAGGTCTCGGAGCTCGTTGCTCACGGAATCTTTGATCCGCAACATTTCTTCGATTCGGGTTTTCAGATCGACGGCTTTCATCATCGTGAAGTTTTCGAAGGCTTCCAGTTTCGAGCGGGTGCGGTAAATGTCGAGGTTCATCGAATTCGATTCCACCTGAAATATGTTTGTAAATTTAAATACAAGAAATTTAAATTCAACCGCAAAATTCGAAATATGAATATACAAAAATTTGAATTTTGTATTCGTGATTTTTCAAAAAAATAAATTCTAATTCAATGGCAATTTTTTTATGACAATTGAAAAGTTTCAAAATATTGAAATAAAAATGTGAAAAATTCGAGAAATATTTAACTCATTTTTTAGATGATCAAATTTGAACATTTGTATGTTTACGGAATAATATTTAGAATCTTTAAATTTAATAATTTTTTAATAAGTTTTCGATAATTACGAATAAAAAAACATACACCAAAATTTTATCTAATTTATTTTTACAAATGATTATTTTTAGTGTTGAATCATGTTTAAATTCGAAAAAACGTGAATAGTAACTTAACATTTCGAAGTACGTAAGTTCATAATATATTTCGAAAAAATATTCCGTAAACTCACTTTCGATAAATAATAATGTGCCAATAATGGAACGATGAACAACAACACAGAAAAAACAATGATTATCCTAGACAACTTCGTGTGAACGATCCAATAAAAAATATTTCTGTTTGTTGCATTTTGCGAGAAAATTGGAATCGCGTCGTGATAACTTCCGCCCATTTTGGATGCAATTCTCCAAAATCACATCGGAATGTAATTTAAAAATGTTGGATTTTCGGTCGAAGAATCATTTTTTATCATAAAATGTTTTATTTTCGGCAAAAACGAATTTTTGCCACTTGTTTATTGTCGATTTTGACATTTGACAATTGTGTGTTTTTGCACTTCCAACATATCGAAATTAAGGACGTTAATTAAAAAAGAGTTAATTTTATTGCACTTTAGACTTTGGCACTGTTTTTTACTGATTTTTTTTTAGGTATGTTATTATTGTGGTAATGACTTATTTACTAATGTAATAATAATAAAATTGTCAATTGAAGAAATTGTCATTTTGTCACATTTGTCGCATTTGTCACACATAGTGCGACATAACCTCAAAATTCGAGGTGCAGTGTGTGGTGTGTGGATGCCACATGTGGTGCGACGAATTTTTGAAGTCGAAAAGTTTGAGATGAATTACATACTCGAAAATTGAATCGAAAAGCTTTGAATTGACTAATACAGAAATTAAAATCATCAGATGTCTCAAGATTGGACAAATTTGGAGGACAAACTGAAAAACTGGTAAGTTTGGGAATTTTTTATTATCTGTTTGTTCACGAAAAAAATTAGAGAAATATATTGCAGGAGACTCGATCGGAAAATTTGGATTTTGATATTCGAAATTTTGTATTTTTATTAGAAATGCGTGCGTTTTTTGTATTTTACATTAGCTGAAGAGCGGAAAAAATAAAATGGTGGTGTCGAAAATTTTTCGAAGAATCGTAAATTTACAAAGTTCAGACATTGGCATTTCTTTCCGCGATAAAGAATGAAAATTCTTATAATTTTAGAATTTTGAATACCTAGAAGTCGAAGTTGAACCTGAACATTCAAATTCGAACATTTTCGCCAACGTACGCAGTCTTTTGAGAATGGAAATGTAAAAAATCGAGAATTTAAAATTGTATTCGAACCTAACCTCAAAAGTGGTTCTCTAACGGTTTTTTTTTCGGGTATGATCGAATAAAATGCAGTGTCGCACATATCCGGATTAAATCTGATTCTACTACTTTGGTTAAAATCAGCATTACCCAAATGTGCGATAATGTAATATTAAATGCGAATATCTAAGAATTTTGGCCGTAATTCACAAATTTATTGAAATTCCACGATTTTCGAACGCAAATATACAAACTCGAACTATCTGAAATTCCGAACATGAAATTTCTCTATTTTATCGAAAATTTGGATTTTTGGAACGGAAATTTGAAAATTTTTACAACTCTTCAATTTTTCGATATAATTGGAAACTATTCGCAAATTATTATTTCCAAACTATATGCAAACTGTTATTTCCAAATTAATAACCCTCAAATTCACCCCCAGTCATTTACCATAAAAAAACCGCCTCGACTTCGTTCCGTATTCGAACTCCAGATTTCGCGCCCTTTCCGACTTCGCCCCGAACAACCCCCGCCCCCACCCCTGGGGCGCCTCATCACCCCCTTGATTCCACCCTCGACCGCCAGCAGCGATCAATACCAAAGATCCCGTGACGTAAACCCCTTTCGCGACTGCCATTGGTCCGTAATCGCGCCGCATTTTATTACTTATTAACCTCTCTCGTGAAACCACCCCAAACGAACCACTTCCCAGCTCCCGCGAATTTCACGACTCATTCGGAAAAATTTTTTTCCTTTATTTGCTCAAAAAATTTAAGTCTCCATGAGCAATTGAGGGGGTGGAAAAGCGTTGCGCGCTCTTTCAAAATCCACCCCCGCATCAGAGATCGTGCATGTCCGGCTGTTCAGGGGCGTAAGATTTGAATTTTTTGAGGGGGAGGGTTTTGATGGATTCAGTTTGAAAGAATTTTATTTGGAATGGTTTTTGAATTAGTTTTTGGAGTTCGGATAAGTTGATTTTTGATGTTTTGAAGGGTTGAATAAAATTTGAGTTTTTTGGTGAATGCTCGAAAATTATGAATTTGGGAAGTTGAGGACTTTTACAGTTTAATCCAAAAAATGAAAAATTTCGAAGTTTGAAATACTTCGATTTCTACTTTGGGAATTGAGTACTTGAAAATTTGGAATTTTAGAGTATCGAATTTCAAAATTGAATAGTTTTTGAATGTTGACTTGGAAATTCAAAAAACTTTATAAAAAAATTGAAAGAAATTTTTATTTTTCATTTGTTGAGTTTTTTAAGTTTCGGAATTTCCAAAGTTTCAGACATTCCAATAGTTATGATATATTTAAGCCTCGAAATTTGAAAATTTGTGATTTTGGATGACTTTAAATGGATTTTGGTGTTTGGACGAATTCGGATGAATTTTAGTTTTGAAATTTTTGAAGTGTTGGAAATTTAGAAATTTAGAAAGTTTCGAAGTTTTGGAAATTTAGAAAGTTTCGAAGTTTTAGAAATCAAGAAAGTTTCGAAGTTTCGGAAATTTAGAAAGTTGCGAAGTTTTGGAAATTCAGAAAGTTTCGAAGTTTTGGAGAATTTTGACGTCTTTTAGTCTAGAAGTTTCAAAATTTTCAAGTATTGACGAATTTACATGGATTTGGAATTTTTAGAGCATTTTGTAGTTTAGGAATTTTTAAAGTTTAGGAAATTCCTAAAGTTTTGATAATTTTGAATTTTGATAATTTTTACAAATTCACAATAAAAATTCCGAACGGAGAATAATTTAAAAATCAAAAACTCAACGCCAAAAATAAGAAAATTATGTGAATCAATAAATTTTAGTTGAAGAATTCCAAATTTAAAATGATGGAAAAATCAAACTAATTGTAAGCAATTAAAACTACGAAATTTTGAAATCCGTAATTTCATAGTTTATATAATTTTCGAAAAACAAAAGTTTTGTGCACTGTTTCGCGTTTAAAAAGCGACCAATTTTTTCACTTGTATCAAAATGACACTCATTTCTCCACTCGTAGAATAAAGGGATAATTATTCCACATTCTCATAAAAAATTTCGAACGTTGAATAATTGAAAAATTCATAACTCAACGTCAAAAAAAAGAAAATTGTGTAAATAAAAAAATTCAAGTCAAGGAACTCCAAATTCAAAAAGATGGAAAAATCAAACTAAGTGTAAACAATTCAAGATACGAAAATTTCAAAATCTGGAATTTCATAGCTTATATAATTTTCGAACAATGAAAGTTTTGTGCTCTGTTTTGCGTTTAAAAAGCGACGAATTTTTCCACTTGTATAAAAAGAACACTTATTTCTCCACTCGTAGAAAAAAAGTGAAAAAAACTTCCTTTAGTGGAAAAAACCGTTTTTTTCCCACTCGTGCAAAAATCAATTACTTCTCACCTCTCATACACGCAAAAAATTAGGAAACACTCCCATTATTTCGAATTACAGAAATGAACGCGATTTTGAATTAGCGTGATTTATTTAGTATGCACAACTATAAATTATTCATTTTCATTCATTAATGAGTTTATAATCAACCATCATACACCATAAACTCATAAATAGAAAAAATCTCGCACGAAAATTCCCACCCTAAACCCTGCCGGGGCGCCCCACACCCCCATCTAAAATTCCACCCCTGCCACGTATCGTTCGCGCAAGCTCGCCGCACGTAACATGGAGGCTTCGGCGAAAGCCCCAAGTCGCGAGTTACGGGGCTGAAACAGAACCAAAAACTACCGCTCTTCGACCACATTTTCCCGCCGCGAATCTTCCACCGCCCGGGAAAACCCTTCAGCCCCGCGAAAAAAAAAACCCTCGGCAAAAATTTTCCCAACCCCCTCGGAAAACGTGAAAAAATCGCGAAAAGTGCCAAGACCCGGACGGCGCAAGCTCGAGCCAGCATTTTCACGGAGAAAAAATTTTGTATATTTTCTATTTAGGTAGTTGGGTCGCGGCATGAATGAAAATGGGGGAAACGGTTCGCGCGGGGGTGCCAAATCGAGGGGCGATAGGAGGTTACGATGACGCGTAAAAAGGGACGATGATCGGGGGTAATCGGGAAGATAGTGTGACCGGGGAAAGGACCGTCGTGCCCTTGGAAATCTGGCTCTTGGAGCTGGAAGGGCGACGCGGGGCCCGCGGATGACTAGGTTGGGACGGTGCCGGAGTAGTGATAGTGGACGAAGGAGACGTCCGGCGACGTTCGGGGGTGGCCACGGGGTTGTTAGTTCGGGCGCGTGATGGAGGACTTCCCGGACCTGTCGTACCTCACCCCCGAGGAGCGGGCCATCATCGAGGATGTCAGGAAAAGGGAGAAGATGGAGGATGAGAGGCAGAACGAGATTATGAGGTGGGGTTTTTTGATGATTTTATGAACAGATGAGAAAGGGGTGGTTGACTGATGATGATTTTTGATTTTTGGGGATTTTCGGCTGATTTCGAGGGAATTTCGTGAGGGTCGGACAATATTTATTTAAATGTAGGAAATCTGAGATCCGGAAAATCGTGTACTTTTTGCGCTGGAGGCGAATGTTTGATTACGTAGTTTTTTTAACGAATTTTGGGTAATTTATGTACTTTGCATTTTGAGGGATTCAATAGGAATTGAACTGTATTTGAAGGGGTTGAAACGAGATTTTACTTTATTTGATGAAAAATTATTTTGAAATGAATATGTTTTTAATGGACTTATTTCGGGAGTTGACTGTATTTGAAGGATTTATACTCAGAGTTTACTGCATTTGAATAATTGATATCGAGGGATGATTGTATTTTGAAGGCTTTTATTGAGAGTATACTGTATTTGGAAGACTTAATTTGAGATTTTACTGTAGTTGGATGACTTGTACTGACACTTTCATGCATTTGAGGAGTTTATAGGAGTGGTGACTGTATGTTGAGGGGTGTAATTGAAATTTAACTGTATTTGAAAGGGTTTGATCGAGATTTTGCTGTATTCATAATTTTTAAAGTCATGTTGGGATTTGACTGTATTAGGAGGAATTATTTCGGGATTTGACTGTATTTGAAGGACTTTTGTCTAAATTTGACTTGATTATTATTTGAATATTGTAAAAATATTATGTATCATTTTTTGGAGTTTAGATACATTTTTTACGATTTTTGTTAGTATTTAGGAAATTACAAGAATTCGAAAATTTCAGACATTTTCGAGAATTATGAATTCTTGATTAATTCTGAAATCACATCAAATTAATTGGTGGAATGATTGCGGAAATTTCTGAATTCTAGATTGCGATCTGTAATTACTAAAGGTCAGGTGATACTAATTTGTAATTGTTTTATATTCGTATAAATCTCCTGAAGTTTCAAGGTTTTTGTTAAAATTATCAATATTTACAAAAATTCAGGAACTTTTCTGAAAAGCACGAAAAATTCGATACAAGTCTGTGTAGTTGTCAAATTTTTTGACATTCATAGAATGTTGTGATTTGTCTTCAATACTTACTTCGATCTATAATACAGTTTTTCAATATTTCTAAGAATTCTCATACATTTTTAAAAATTCGTGAATATACATGGGAATTCAGCCAAAGTCGTCACATACATTGAAATTATAATTATGATATGATTAAATTTGATTAACTGTATTCAAAGGGCTCAAATCGTGGGTTTATTGTATTTTAAGGTTTTTTATTAAGAGTTCGCTGTATGGGAATGACTCAAAGCGAGGGTTTAGTGTATTTAGAGGACTTTTATCAAGATTTTACTGTTTTTCGAGGTTTTTTATCGAGAGTTCAATGTATGTGAATGACTCGAAACGAGAGTTTATTGTGTTCAAAGGACTCTCATCGAGATTTTACTGTATTTTGAAGACTTTCATCTGAAGTCGGCTGTATTTTGAAGACTCAGTTCAAATGTTTACTGTATTTGGAGGACTTATATCCAGTTAACTATTTCAGTAATTAATAATTAATGATTACTGTATTTTGAGGACTTTAATCGACATTAAACTATATTCGTAAGACTTGAGTTAATATTTTACTGCAATTCGAGCACTTTTTTCGAGAATGCCCTGCGCGCAAATAATTGGGAGTAAAAATTTACTGCATTTGAAGGCATCAAGTCGAGATTTTACTGTATTCAAAGGATTCATATCTGAAAATGACTATTTCAAGAGCTCCCATTACACTGTATTCAATTTGAAAGATTGAATTCAAGTGTGCTGAAAAGGCCTTAACCGTTAGTTTATTGTATTTCAAGTATTTTTATCTTGAGTCCACAGTATGTGAATGACTCAAAACGAGATTTGATTGTATTAAGAGGACTTTTATCGAAGTTTTACAGCATGTTGAGGATTCATATCGAAAGATGACTGTATTTTGAGGGCTTCAATCAAGAATACACTGTATTTAAATTACTTTACTCAAGTGTTTACTGTATTTGGAAGACTTACATGCAGTGTTGACTGTATTAGAATAATTCATATAGGAAAATGACTGTATTTTGAGAACTAACGTCGAAAGTACACTGTATTTATAGAACTTACACTAACTCTTCACTGTATTCGAATAATGAATATCAGAAAATCACTGTATTCAAAGGCCTTGAAACAAGATTTCACCCTACTAAAGAAACTTGTATCTGAACTGAACCGTTTTCAAAAAACTCATTTAAAAAACTTAATATTCTAATATCAACTGTATTACACAAACTTATATCTCCAGTCGACTGTATTTAAAAGAATCACATCTGAAGGTGACCCCTCCTCTTTCTCAATCCTCCCCTCCCCCTACAAAAATAAGTCCTCGTAAAAAATCGATGTCCCTCATTTCCACCATCTCCAATTTCTCCGGTTGAAGGGTTAATACACTCAGACATCTTAAGCACGACGATGTTGTCCCCTTCGACTCTCGTCTCGCAATAAGGGCATATACATATTCATACTGAAAAAGAGTGTCTCGCTCCACTCGAATCGACGGTATTTAAGATCACTGAAAACGTCTCGAGTCTTGGCGAAACTTCGGGTAATCAGTCCCGAAGAAACAGAACGCACGTAAAATTTAAATATCAAAGGGAGCCAAGGCCTCGTTGGGCTCTTTGAAAGGTGGAACTTTCATTAAGGGACGGGAAATTCGTACGCTTCGAGAGGGTTTATGAATTATTTTCCGGCGGTTTTTTCGAATGAATATTCCAGTTGATGAATTTCAGATCGACGTGGAGTTATGAATGGCCAATTTTCGTGCCATGATTCAAAAAATAATTGTTGTCTATTTGGACGGGTTTCATGGTTTTTTTAAAGGGAGGATTTTCATTATGTACAATGTATAAATCTTGATGATTTTTACGTTTTCGAAAATTTTTTTACGCATCATCAAACGAATGAATGAAAATTGAAAAATTTATGATTGGATGAAAATTATTAAGTATTTTCTGGAATTTGGGAGAGTTTCTAGTATGCAATTTTTGAGAATTTCTAATTTTTTCGAAATATTTAATTATTTGGATACATCGATGATTTCAAGATATGTAAGGAATTCGGCTGAATTTCTATGTATACTTAGGAATTTTTGAAGTTAGAAATATTGGGAAATGCTACATATTATACTTAATTTCAATATGATAATTTTGAATACAGTAAATTTTCTTTCTGTTGTTTACGTACCTATAGTGAATTCTCGAGAAAAGTGCTAGAAATACAGTCAACTCTCGATTCAAGTCCCTTGAAATTCAATTAATTTAAATACAGTTGTCCCCCGATATAAGTCCTCGCAAATACAGGAAACTCTCAAGATAGATTTTTCAAATTAAGTGAACTCTGAATTACAGTCCTTCAAGTACAGTAAACGCTTAAATTGAATCTTTCTAATACAGTGTAATCTCGATTTAAGTCCTTGCTGTGCAGTCATTTTTCTATATAAATCCTCAAATTATTACAGTAAAGTCTCAATAAAAGCCTTTCATAGATAGTGAACTCTCGTTCAGGCATTGAAATACAGTGCAGTATTGAGAAAAGTGCTCGAAATACAGTAAAATCTTGAAACGAGTCACGAATACAGTGTTTGGAGCCTTCAAAATACAGTTATCTTCCGATATGAATCCTCAAAATATAGTAAACTCTCGCTCTAAGTCATTCACATACAGTAGTTTTTCAAGAAAAATCCTTAAAATACAGTAAACTTACGGTTTAAGTCCCTTCAATACAGTTAGCTCTTGATTCAAGTCATTTAGATACAGTTATCTTTGAATTTAAGGTCTCAAAAATACAGGAAAAATCTTACATTAGTTTTTATAATACAGTAAACTTCTGATATTCGTCCTTTGAATATAATAAAAATATGCGTCCTTAAAATACATTACACTCTCGATTATGAGTTATATTTTTATCATTTTTCAAAAATTACATACAACGCATAAAAAAAGCATCATATTGCACGAATATTGGAAAATTTTCACGATATGTTATAGATGATTCAAATAATACGAAAAAATAGTCGAATTTTACGTATTCAAACATAAAAAGGTACCAATTAATCAAGATTTCAATCATTCAATACATTTTTTATGGGATCGAATTGCTTTTCATTATCATGGAAAAATGAGAGCTTCTCACTTCGTAGTCGTTCATTATACAAGTTATATAGCAAGTTGATTGAACGCGTTATATCGACTGGAATCGGGAAATTGGTTACGCCTACTTCGGAATTCGAAGGAAATAGCGAAGAGGATAATTATCTATTTGTTGGCTCCATGGAAAAGAAATAATTGGGATAATTTATATGATAATCATTTTTCAATCATTTCATTTCTCCGTGCTTTATGAGGTACTTCAGTGGAAATTCTTCTTCAAAAGAATTTTTATAGTTCCGTAAATTTTCTTCAGTTATTTTGCTTTTTTTCGATTTAATAAATTTTCCGGAATGTTATTATTGAAGATTGAATCATGTTTAATTCAGAATTTGTTGAAAATTATCCAAATAATCATCAAACTTGTATTTTGGTTGCTCAATGGAAAATTATGTCCATGGGAAAATTTGAGAAATTCCGTAAAAATACTGAGAAATTTTTAGTCATTTGATGGCGTATTATTTTTTTGGAATTTTTTTAATTTTTATGAGGACGAGATTTTTTATTCAGTGAGGAAAATACATTTTTCGTGATTATTTCCAGGGCATTTGAAACTCGAATAAAACAAATTCTGACACTGCTAAATGAATGTATTTGCTTACGTACGCGGTGGAAACGCGAGATACGCGGGAAACTTTACCTTGGAAGTCAACATCCTCATAAATATCGATGTAACAATATATTTCCCCGGAAATATACCTGAAGTTATGAAAGCTGGGCACGCTACAAGAGCAGGAAATACTACTTCGAGATGTTTGCACAGAATACGTGTTAGGAAAAAAAAGAATAACTTGTTTATATGTGATTGCAAATTTATGTTTTTGGTATTTAAGTATTGAAAATACAGTGAAGTCTTGATACAAGTTGAAAATACAGTGAATTCTCGCTATAAGTAATGTACAGAAAGAAACGATAATTAAATATAATTTATAATAGTAATTCACTCGAAGAGAAGTCTCCAAAATACAGCAAACTCTCGTTTCAAATCTTTAGAATAGAGTCAACTCTTGATTTGAGTCATTTATAGAGTTATCTTTAATATAAGTCCTTTCAAATACAGGAAACTCTAAAAATAATTTTTGGTAATACAGTAAACTCCTGATATAAGTCTTTTGAATATGGTAGAAATTCAAGTTCTTGAAATACAGTGAACTTTCGATTTTGATTTTAATTGTTGTTTTTAAGAAATAAGATACGATACTGAGGAAATTTTTCATTGAATTTCGGCAACGCAATATTATATGGAAACTATTTTTCCTTCTCCATTTTACAGAATATGAAAAATTATCGAAGTCATTACCAATTTTGTTTAACATTGAATGTTGAGAATTTTCAAAAATTTTCATCAGTTTCTCGATTTTCGTGAAGTATTACGAGTTTGTGTACGATTCGGTTTCAGAAATTTTGCTTCGTTCGAAAAATTTCGATATTTTGCGAATCTTGTACATTTTAGTGTGGAATTTTTGAACATTTAACGAAGAATTCGAATTTTCGAGAACATTTGAGTTACTTGTTATTTTTCGGGACACGGAAATTCGAAATTATTTTTTTCACGGAGACTTGAACAATTTGAAATTTATCGGATGATTTCCAAATTTGAAAAAATATCCGAATTTTTGAACGGTTCGGAAATTTCTAGCGTTTTGGATAAATTGAAAATTTTCCGAATTTGGAATAAAATTTGATTTTTGTCATCTTTTGGAGATATTCAAACATTTTTTAGTGTTTTTCTGTGACATTGTACAGTATTTAAAATATATGTATCCCTTCACTTTTTCCCCAGATTTATAGTACATTTTCATTGAATCTAGGAAAAAATCGTGAAGGGATATATTTTAAACACTGCACATTTTTCAAATTATGAGATTTTCATGAGAATTTCGGAAATTTTAAAATTCTTTGTATTTTTTCAAAGTCACAAATTAGAAAAAGAATGCTTTATTTTTCCAAAGATTCCCACATTTTCAGGATGGAAAAATCTCTCGAGAAAATTCTAAATTTTCTAAGTTACAAAAAAAAATTTCAAATTTTCTGAATATTTCGGAAGATTACAAATCTGTGCACAAATTTCTCATTTTTTTCGAAATTCAACATTAAAAAGAAAAAAAAATTTTTCGGTGTTTGTGAAAATTAAAAAATATTTGAATTATGCAAATTCGTCTCTAAAAGTACTGTAAATTGTGAAAATTTAGAAAATATCAAAAATGTCAAAACTTTTGAGAATGATCAAAATAATTTCGAGAATATGAAAAAATTTTGGATTCCTAAAAATTCGGAAGTTTTGAAAAATTTGGAAAATTCAAATAATCCAGAAGTATCAAAAAATTGGGAAAACCATACAATCATACACATTTTGAAGAGTTAGAATTTTTCAAAAATTCAGAATTCTAAAATTTTTGAAATGATTCGCATAATTCGGTCGACTGATGTAAATTTCGAAAATTGACATCAGTCAACGTAAAATTTTTCGACTTTCGGAAAACATGAAAGGAATAAATTGTTCTAGAATTTCATGGGAAATTTATAATTTTCCGATGTTACGGTGACTTTGGGGCACCCTGATAATTGTTTTTTTTTTTTTTTAGAATTTTTTTGGTTACCACGAGACTAAGAAATAAGCGAAGTGTAGCTTTGAAGTTTGAGAATGAAGGAAATCGTGATTTATGTTTTCGCAGGCGGAAACAAGATGAAGTGCAAGTTTTGGAAGATACCATACGGGCCCGCTCGGAGAAGCAAAAACGCGCGGGGATAGAGCTGGACGCGACGTGTCAGATATGTTTGAAAACAAAGTTCGCCGACGGGATCGGCCACATCTGCAACTACTGCAGCACCCGTTGCTGCGCACGCTGCGGTGGCAAGGTTTCTCTGCGCTCGAATAAAGTAAGAAAACACCGTCTGATTTGCATCCAAACTTTTTTCCCGAACGTTTCGCGACGCATAAGTACTCGCGACAAGTTTCTCGACTTCGATATTGTTTTTGTGGATTTGATGTTTGTGCCATTTTTCGTACAATTTTGAGTAATTGAGGCGTAAGTTCGGCGAAAAATGCATTATTTTTTATGGAATCGATAAAAATTTGATTTTAGTGGCATTTTTCAGGATTTTTCATATAATTAAAGTATAAATGAAGGTTTGAGAAAAATGCACTTTTTTTATGGAATCAATAAAAATGGAGAATCGTAACGTGACACTGTGAAAAACGATCGAATTCCGTCGAATTTGGGGAACGAGTTACATTTCTTGGATTTATGAAATTTTCGAAAATCTTAAAATTGTTTGAAGTTCTGGTATTTTTCCGAATTTTTCGAAATTTTAATTCCTAAAAATGTGCAAGTCTACGTAAATTTTCATTATTCTTCATTTTTATAGATTTTTTTATGTTTATGAATAATTTGAATTTTTCAAGTTTTCGAAAATTAGCAAATTTTCGTATTCTTGAAATAATTTTGGAAATTCATGAAACTTTCGACATTCTTGATATTTTCTGGAATGTTCGCAATTTTTAATACTTTTTTGACAACGTTAAAAACGATCGAATTCTGTTTTTGTATGTCGAATTTGGGGAACAAGTAACATTTCTTGGATTTATACAATTTCTAGACTCAAAAAATGTCAAAAATTTTTACATTTTTCCGAATTTTCTGAAATTTTGAATTTTTAAAAATGTGCAAGTCTTTGAAAATGTTCATTTTTTTTCATTTTCATCAATTTTTTGATGTTTCTGAACTATTTGAATTTTTTAAGTTTTCTAAAATTGACGAATTTTTTCGAAATTATACAATTTTTCATACTCTCGAAATAATTTTTAAAAATTTCGAAACTTTTAACATTTTCTATATTTTCCAAATTTCCAGAATTTTAAAAACTTTTAGGGAACTTTGGAATTGTCAAATTCTCTAAAAATTATGCAATATTCAGTCGATTCTGAGATCGATTTTTTTAAAACACCAAGAAAAATCGTCCAAAACCGAAAATTAGTTTTCGATTTCGCCAGGGATTTTGAAAAATTTAACCTCGAGATGAGAAGGTTATTTAAAATACTCGGCTGTTGGAATTAAGCGCAATTAAGGGTTTATCTAGAGTTCCAGGATTTATGTAAATAATAGGGTTCGCCTAAACTTTCAAGGTTACCAACAACTTCCAGGGTTACCTTAAACTTTCAGGGTTATAATCGATTTTGAGGGTCATTCTCAACCTTCAGGATTATTGGAGTTCTAACCGTTTGAGGGTAACTTATTATTTCTAAGGTTAAGCTAAACTTCCAGGGTTACCTTAAGCTTTCAGGGTGACCTTCAATTTTTAGAGTTATCCTCAACAATCAGGGTTAACCTTCAAGGTTATTGCAATCACCTCAATTTTAGGGTTACAACCAACTGTCAGGGTCACCTTGAACTTCCAGGGTCAACTTGAAATTTCAGGGTTATTCTCAATCTTCAAGGTTAACCTTAAACTCGTAGCGTTACTTTTGGCTTTCAGGGTTATTCTCTATCTAGAGGG
The DNA here is from genome assembly GCA_030522785.1 of Platygaster equestris. Lineage (NCBI taxonomy): Eukaryota > Metazoa > Arthropoda > Insecta > Hymenoptera > Platygastridae > Platygaster > Platygaster equestris. The sequence continues at coordinate 27,016 of JAPYZK010000321.1, forward strand.
TAAATAGAACTACTCAACTTCAAGGGTTACCCTTAACTTCTAGGGTTAACCCTGAAAGTTTTCATCTTTTGAGGTCATCTTAAACTTTTAAGGGTACTCTGATCTTTCAAGGTTACTTTTTATTTTAAGGTTAACCCTGAGAAATTTCATCGTCAATTTCCAGGGTTATTAGAACCTTCAAACTTTGAGGGCTATCTTCAATTTCCAGGGTTCACTTGAACTTCCAGGATTGTCTTAAACTTGCAGAGTTAGTTTGATATTTTGAGGTCGTGCCTAATTTTTATGGTAAACTTCAACTTCACGGTTATTGGAAGCACCAGTTCCAAAAAATCATCAAAGAATAAAATTGACATAAAAGAGTTGATATACTTTTTTAATGTTTCTTACGATAGTAACTGGATCAAAATAGTAATATGATTATTCACTTTCGATATATTTCGAAAAAATGGAACACATTTTCGATGCAACTCAAGTTTTCCCACCCTTTCAGAGAATAATACAATGATTTTAAAAGCCACGTTCTCTACAATGGTTTTGTGTTACCACTAGATGCAATCAAGTCGCACGCCGTATTACCCACAAATTACATTCTACGTCAACTCGATATCAAATTGATGTCTTAAAGTTTATTAAACGTCAAGTTGACGTAAAATGAAGTTCATATTCCGCAAGGGCAGTAACGACTTTACGATTGAGAATGTTCCGAAGACACACTTGGATGTTTTTGCTTTTTATGTGATTAATTTAGCAGTGGAAAGAAGGTACAGAAATGATGGAAACATTTCGAAAAGGAAAGTTTTCGAATTCGAGACGATTCTTTCATTTCCATACAGATTTTGGAAGCTCTAGGCACTTGAACTTGCAATGACACAAGTTTTCAAATCTCGAGGTTTTTGAATCTTGAAAGTTCGAAGTTTCCGAATTCCACAACTCTAATTTTGAAATGCCAAAACTTTAATACATCGGAAATGCCGAAAGCTTCTGAACTCCTGAAGTTGGAAACTTCAACATTCCAGAAAACTTCGGAGGTTTACGAATTTTTATAATTTTCAGAATTTTTAAATTTGACAATTTTTAGAGTTCAAACTTCAAAATTCTCTAAAACGTTGGAACTGAAAAGTTTCCTAAATTTCCAAAGCTTAGAGAGTTTCAAAAATTCCGAAACTTCAAAACATCTGACACCTTGATGTAAAACTTCAAATTTCATAGTTCTTTAAGATTCGAAATTTTGGAAATTTCCAAAACTTCGGAAATTTGAAACTTTGAAATTTTTCAGAACTTCAAAACCCTTATGAATTCTCGAAAATATTGAACTCCAAAACTTCCGAAAACTCCAAATTTCTGAAATTTCGAGAACTTCGGAAATTCATAATTCTTGTGAGCTTACAGATTCCAGAACTACCAAAATTTCTTAAGCTTTCAGGCACTCGAAAATTCCAAAAATTCAAAACATCGGAAATTTCGGAATGTTCTAAACTCCTGAAGTTAAAAACTCCGTAATTCTTCAAAACTTCGAAGCTTTACAAATTCTTATGATTTTAAAAATGTTGAAATTTAAGAACTTTCAAACTTCAAACTCCTTTAAAATTTTCTAGAACTTCGAAACTCCGAATTTTGTGGAATTTCCAGAGATTAATAAGTTTCAAAAATTCCAAAACTTCAAAATATCTAGAACTTTAAATTTCTCCAAAACTCAAAACTTCCGAAATTTCCATTATTTCGGAAATTTGAAAACTTAACAATTTTCGAACTTTAAATATTTTCAGGATTCTTAAATTCTCGTGAATTCTCAAAAACTCAAAAAATTCCAAACTTCCGCAATTTCCAGAACTTCGGAGATTCATAAATCTCAAAAACTCACGAATTCCAGAACTACCAAAATTTCTGAATGTTTCAGACTTCCAAATATTAAAAAACTCCAAAATATCTAAAACTTTCATTTGCAACTTTCAAACTTATAAACTTCAAAGTTCTTCAGACTCGAAACTACCAAAATTTCCAAAACTTCGGAAATCCGAAAACTCAACAACTTTCAAGTTTTAAAATTCTCGCGAATTCTTATCAAGTTACGAAAGGTCATAACTTTAAAAAATACCAAAATTTTGAAAAATTCCGAATGTTTTGAAGCTTTGATACTCTCAAAACTTGAAAATACCAAAACGACACCAAAACATAACAAAACTCCAAAATTCATCCACATTTGCTATAACTTCGAAACTTCCGAAATTTTCGAAACTCTAAAAAATCCATAACTCCAAAAATTATGAAACTTGCAAGCTTCAAAATTCGGAAAATCCCGAAATTTACAAAACTACACATTTCCGAAAAGTTCAGGGGTTTTTTCTGCGAAGATTTTTTTCCCCCGGCGAAAGCATACCACTTTTGCGTCACCCTCGAGTCAGGAGAATCCGAGTGTTAAGTATATACTATAGATAGCTACAATATCATAGGCTACTTCTGCTTTCTGCTTTCCACGTTAAAACATAGATCAATATGTTGCGTCACGTCCTTTCAAAGCCCTGGGCGAGAGAGCGACTTTGGCTCTCTTGCTCCCTTTTTCTCGCCCTCTCGCTCGCCCTCTTTCGCTACGAAAGATCCGAGGGTGACGTCACGGGGGAGGACGCGCCCCTTTCATGGGTGCCCACGCATTTTCGAGCCCTGAATAATGAAAGTACGCAACGTTCAACGACTCGTGCAATTTTTTTTTTTTTTTTTTTTTTTTTTTTTTTTTTTTTTTTTTTTTTTTTTTTTTTTTTTTTTTTT
>JAPYZK010000322.1:0-27700 GCA_030522785.1 Platygaster equestris
TTTTCAAAAACTTCAAAAATTTTCAACGATTTGAGTAACATTCCGAAAATTTGTAAATTTTCAAAATTTTTCCAAGTTTACCGAAATTTTATAATTTTCTAAAAATTTCACAAATTTTCGCAAATATTTAAAATTTCATTAAATTTCTGGAAATTCTCAAAATTTTCGGAATTCGGAAAATTCACCGAAATTTTTCGCAACTATCAAAGAATTCCTTATTATTTTTAAAAGTACAGTGGTGTCAGTGTAAAATATATCAAAATATAGTACCCAACATTATAAAAATTTTTTAGGGGAAGTGACAAATTTTAGGGGGAAATAGCACTCCATCTAGGGGGGGGGGGGCGGTGGCCACCTGGCAACACTGTTGTGAGTTTCAAAGAAGCTTCCTGAGGCATTACTCCTTTTTTACTTGATACATACATGAATCACAAAATAGCATATCAACCACATCGTTAGAGAACAAAAACAAAGAGAAATAAGAAAAAAAAATCAGCAATCAAAAGACACGTTCGAGGTTGAAAATATAAAATAGTAGAACGAGAGAATAGCGTGGATTGTGATGTCTCAAAAACGACAGATCCAGGGGTTTCAAGTGTAAAAGAAGCTGGGGAAAGTGGAGCAGCGTGTAAATCGCGCCCGGAATGAAATTACGAGAACACTTCCGTAATTAAAAACGGCATTGTATCCACTCCGGCTTGAATGCCAGCGCTCTAATTCAATATTCTGTTGGGGTCCGAAGAGTTCTTCCTTTAGTTACGCCGCGACTTGTACACGTCGTGACTTTAATTTGATCCGGGTTCATTAAACGCGGATCAACCCTTTCTTGCATAAGAATTTAATTGATCGATATGCACCGGAATCACTTTTTCCGGCTGAGATAAAATCGACGTTGCTGACGTCCAGTTTTACAGTTTAAGGTGATAATGGTAGGAAGTGAGATGTGATGGGTAATCTGATTGAAAAATTGATGAAATCATGAAAGTTTTGGGAGGTTATCCAAATTCTAAAATGGTATACGTTATTTTTAATACCTCCCATTTTTTCTTCGTAATTTAGATGACTGATTTACTTGATAGAAAGAATTCGAGGGGGGTACGAAAAGACGACAAGAATTCGAAGCTTCGTATAGAGACAAAAGTGTATTCAAGGTGAAAAAAATTTTGAGGCTATATGAAAAAAAAAAAAACACTATGAAAATATTTTAAAGCTACAGAGCTTTGAAAAATACGGAAGCTTCACAGCTTTCGAACTTTATTGACATTTTAGAAAGTTTCGAGTAACTTGAAAATTGACGGAACAACTTCATTAGCGATGTATCTGAATTAATATTTCGCAATTCTAATGAGTTAATTCGAAAACCCAAATTTCAAGTCCTGGAGTTTGGAAATCGATATATAACTAAACATGAATTGAGAAATTTGGAAATTGGTTCATTTTCAACTTGGAAATTTTCAGTGAGTTTTCAGTTTTTGAATGTACAATTTCGAAATCACTTGAATTCGAGTTTTTAATTCTGAAACTTGGAGCATTGGAAAAATTCAATGTTTGAGAACATGAAATTTCTAATGAGAACAAACGATGTCAGAAAACTTCGAAATAAGTAACCAAATATTTGAAAATTAGGAATGTGACCTGAATTGAAAAATTCCGAAGGCGGTGAACTTTGAAATAAAAAAAACCTGATTGAATAGTTTTGAGCGAAAAATTTTCGGAATTGGAAACGCCAGAATCTAAATTTGAAAAATTGCCTAACTTGGAAAAAATAAATACGAAACATCGTTTCATAAACAGTTCAGAAAAGGTGAAATTGAAAAGTCGAGATAATTACGACAGTTTTTTATTTTCCTTCGCACTCAGTTCTGGATATTTCTCGTGTACATAAAAACTTCCGGGTACAAAATTCCACATAAAAGCACACGATATTAATTACTCCGACTCCAAAGTACGAAAAATGAATTCCATGGCACTCGTCTTTTCCCGCCTCTCGTACAAATTTTTTTGCTCTCGAACGCGATAATTAATTCTCAATCCCTGTCTGACGTTCTAAGCTCTTTTAACTCCACATCTTATTTTTCTCATCTTCGCTTCTCGAGAAGAAAGCGAGCTCCTAGAAAAAAGAAAGCTCCGCAAACTTTCTTAACAAGCGAGCGTTTGATCATCGTTGGCGAGAAATTAAAATTTACCAAGTTTTCGCCTCTCTGACGCTAGTTAATTCAACCGTCGCTTTCAACGGGCCAATTGATAAATCCGGGGAAAAAAAAGATTCATGGACAAATGGCGATTGTGTACTTGGACGCAATTTCCGGAAAAGCGCGAAGTCGTTAACAAGATATACGGTTAATTTCTCGCGATAAATCACGGTGCTCGCGTTATTCAAATTTTTTTACCAATTTTTCTTGCAGATATCGCGGAAAATCGGCCGACGTTTTGTATGTACATAACTTGTAATAAACTGCGGTGGCACGTGCGCCACGCGAAATGGCAAAGCTTTCGGGTTCGATCTATTATGCTGCGGGAAAATGTGGGTGGCGGATGTTTTCCGGGACGAGGCTTGTTTGCGAACTTTCAGTTTTTCATCAAAGCGAAATGAGCGTTTCAGCCAGGTTTTTATCAAAAAACAAAATGTTGATCGAAGCTGTAGTGCAGTGCGCTCTCAACACGGCGCCTTCAAAATATTACATATTTTCTTCAAAGTCGCAACATAAAACATGATCGGAAAGTTTTTTGTTTTCGTTTTATTATTCTGTATTGCCCTCGTGGCATCGCATATTGCTGCCAAACTAACCTCGATTGACGTGAGCAAACGTAGTTGAATTATTCTGTATTCAAATTTTTGGTAGCTGGGAATTTATTGATTGGTCGATGTGAAATTCAAAATTTGAAATTCGGAGATTCGAAATAAATTGTTGGTTGAGATCACAAATATGACGTTGAGATTTCTACAGCTGCGTAACGGAACATGTTTCCTCACGGAATTTTAGATTTCGCTACTGTATGCGATGGACATTAAGAGAGGCAATTTCTGGGGGTAGTTTGATATGTACATTAGCTAGTAACCGAGTGAGTCAATGTTTAAATTTTGCATAGAAGTTTTGGTTATTACATTCACTATACGTAACTCACTGATCAAAAAATTATGGTTTCTTTGAACTGTACGAGACTGTGTGTGGATATCTATTTTGGCTGATTTTGATGGAAAAATTTCCAGCTAAATACCTATGTTAAAATAAATGAGGAAAAAAATTATGTTTCATGATGAAAAAATCATAAAATTCGACCTTTATTTTATCATATAGACAAACTTTAGTATAATGAACTTTATTTCTTCAAGTTATAATTTGACACAAATTCTTCGAGAATGTACACAAATTAACTTACAAGTACGTTGTATCTGAAATAGTTTCGAAACTCAATTTTAGTGCTATAAATTTAATTGAGATTGCAAAAAGGTTAAACAGTCATAATAAATACTCAGAAGGTAAGAGGAAATTTGGATGACTTTTTTGAATGTAAATTAGTTTTTTATTGTAGTAAGAAAGCAGTAAATTGCTTGAAGTTGTTTTCCTGCGCGGTTAAAGTTGTGCGGAGAATCACGTAAGCAAGTAGTATAACCAGGGATTGGGCAGACGCCAGACTTTTTTTCACGAAATCGTTAGTATCACTGTTGCTTTCGATAGTGTTATTTTTAATTTTCATCCAATTCACTGCTTTTTCAAAATTATTATCAACATTAATTTACTATTGACTTGTTTTTTTCAATTGTTTCCCCCTCTGCTGCAAATCGTATTTATGATACATATTTTCATTTTTGTTGCACCGAGTACATTTTTGTCAATATTTGACGTAATAAAATTCCAGGATATAAGTATCGAAGTTTTTCCAATACGAACTGTTTCTTAATTTCATCAACTATGGAATCCATAGATATTCTTAATTTTATAAATTCAACTTTGCAACATTCATCCCGAAGAATGGAGAAGGTTATCTTCAAACGCAAATGAAAAAAATTTGGAGTTCCAATTATAGTGACTGGATTTCCACTAAATAAATCGATGAAAAACTACCAGTGCACAGTAACATCTTACTAAAGGATCTAAGAGAGCAACAATCACGGAGCCAGGGAGGGGGTTGAGGGGGCTGAAGCCCCCTGCGAAATAATGGAAAATTTGGAAAATCAAGCACATTGCAGAAAAGGATATTTTGAAAAAAAGTGAAATAATACTGATTTTTACAAATGTCAAAGTTTTCGACAAACTAGACAATTTTTAACATTTTCAGCATTTCAAGATTTTTAATAATTTTGGGAATTTTCTTCGTTTGGAGTATTTCGAGAATTTCACAACTTTTGAGAAGTTCGAAAATTTTCAGAATTTCAAAAATTGCGAGAATGTTGAGGTTGTGAAAAAATTGCAAAAATTCTGGAAATTCACAATATTTTTATAATTCTTGGAATTACGAGAATCTTACGAATTTCTGACATTTTGAGAAACTTCATAATTGGGAATATTTTGAACATTTCAATATTTTCAACAATTTTAAGAATTTTGAAAGTTTGAAGTATTTCGAGGATTTTTGAAGCTATTGGAATTTGGAAAAGTTATTGGAATTTGGAAATTCGGGTAATTTTCAGAGATTCGTGAATGTTCCAAAACTTCCGAAAATTCACAATATTTTCATAATTTTTGAAATTACAAAAATTCTACGAATTCTTTACATTTCGAGAAACTTGATAATTTGTAACATTTCAAGATTTTTAACAATTTGGCGAATTTTGAGAATTTACAGTATTTTGACCATTTTCCGAATTAAAAAATTTTTAGAAATTTCAGAGATTCAATAAAGTTTCGAAAATCTTGAGAATGAAGGCAGTTTTCAGAATTCTTGAAATTTATAAAATTTTACGAATACCTAAAATTTCGAACAAATTTTGTTTAGTTACATCATTTTTGATATATTTCAAGGTTTCGACTATTTCGATGAATTTCAAAGTTTAGAGGATTTTGAAAATTTCAGAAATTTCAAACACTTATGGAGATTCTCAGAATTTAGGAAATTTTCATAATTATCTAACAAAATTTTACTTTTTAAATTTGTTGAATCAATTACGGGGGAAATTCCCCTTAGCCCCCCCCCCCCCCCCTCCCGAACGAAATTTCTGGTTACGTCTTTGGAGAGCAACCACTCTCAAGCCTATGTACCAATCAGTTTAATAGACGTGGTGTCCCTTAAAAATTGACAGTCCATCCATTTACACGTAACCGAAGCATTCAAACTTATCGGTAAAAGCAACGTAGATGACACATCCTTATATAAGGGTGTGAAAAAATTGCTCATAAAATGAGAACGCTGCACCCATTCATAAGAACGTCACATCCATTCAGTTTTTTCCGAGAATAAGTCGAGTTTTTATGGTAGCGTAGAATTAGAATTATCGTTTGTCGAGCCACGATCGATTATCAAGCTTTGCCCCCGATACTTCGCGGCGAAAAGTCTGAAAGATCGCCCCGTATTTTTATGCAAATCCACCCTTGTCTCCACTTTGCTCGCGAAAATTGCGCGGTCAAGCAGTCCCCGGCGCCTCGAGATTTATCGGAAAATCACCTTCACACGAGATCCAATTTTCCAAAAAGAGCCAATTGCATCGTGACTTGACGAATGGTGTTAAAAGGTAGGGTAAAATGGAAGGGAATGAGGGCGGAAACACAGAGAACGAAGCTGACGAAGATAGATGACTCCCGAAAAAAGTGGTCCATCTTCGGCCAGATATTAACTTTCTGTATGAAATCATTCATTTTTGAGGTTTTCCGGGTGCTTCTTGCGTTTTTATCGCGAAAAAAATTTTGTAATGACATTGGATGATATGTAGTGTCAGTATGGAATTTTACGAGGCAAAGGCGTAGTCAACATTTTTACGAGAGGGTGAATTGTATATTTTTCAACTTCGGAATTCAGATTTTCTAATTTTTGAATTTAAATTGTTATATTTGAAAAATTCGTTGTTTGATTCTCGGAATCATTGAGTTTTTTTTAAATTTTCTGATTTTTAATTCAGGAATATCGTTTTTCAGAATTTTTTTACATGGCGTGGTTCAATTTGTACGTGGCATGCTTAAAGTTTTATAATGTCCTCATTATCGGATTTTAATTTCATACTTCAGTTTTGTGATGTCTAAGTTTATAAATCGAAATTGATATTTTGTAGACGTTGAACTCGAATTCTTGAGTTTGAAAATTCCGGAATTTTGGAAATTGATTGATATAATGTAGAATTACAATGAATTATTCGTATTTTTGGAGACCCCGACAATACGAATAATACGATAATTGCATGATGTAACAGTTATTATAAAATTTAGTTTACCTGTGTTCTTTTACTACTTCCCCGCAAACTCAGCCGCTGAGACCAATTCCGTTTTGGAGATTCGGACGGGCCATTTTTATTGCTCGGCTCCATAATTGAAATTTTTGGAGGATTTTGCAAGCCCTTTAGGGCTGGTGTATTTTTTTCATTTCTGGCTACTTCATTTTTCTGAAACACAAAAAATATTCGGATGATAATGCTATAAAATGAAGCGAATTCGAAAAGTAATAAATGGTGACGTGTACTCTCTTAAATTACATTAGTTACATTAGTATAAAATCAATAATTATCAGTGAAGAATCACTCATTGAAAAAGAGAAAAGTTAGTCACTACAAATTTGTGAAAAATTATTCATTAGTGACTCATACTTACTAATTGAATGATTTAATCAGTTAATTACTACTAACGAATTTTAGTAGATATTTACTGATGAGATGATTAAACTTTCATTTGTCAGATTTGTCAATTTGTACTTGAAAATTGGTAAATTTTCACTGATAATAATTTTTTTAAAGGTGCAAAAAATTGGACAGCAATAATTGTCGAAATGATCAATTTTATTATTTCATAAAATTAACTCTACGACAGTTAATTCATTTTACGAGATTTTCAATGAATTCATCACTGTTACTAATTGGAATAGAAAGAAAATAAATTAAGCCCTACAATTAAATATCCACTTATTATTCGGAAATACGTCGGAGAAATAGGAGAATTAACGAAATAGGAGAATTCCACTAATTATTCAGTCAACGAAAAAATTTCGCCAGTTTCATAGTTGATTATTAAAGTAATTAAATGACATTACTTAGAGTGTCACTACAATTGCATTTGTGAAGTATTCACTAACTGTTTAGTCGTTGGATGATCTTTCACTAATTGAATGATATATCACAGAATCGCTCACCTATTTAGCGGAATTCTACTTATTATTCAGATAACCTGTAGAATTCCACTAATTCAGTAGTAAATCACTCAACAACTAATTGAATTAGTAGAAATTTCACTAATTCACCTGAGAAAGTAAGGCAGAAAAATTACAATTTACAATACATTAAAGAACTGCAAATGGAAACACCGTATAAAACGCAGGAAATCCAAAATTTGATATAAAACACCGATCAATCATACAATAATACCTTAGGTTCCACTGAAATATTGACTGTTAATTATTTATGGAGACCACATTCACATTTTGGCTCGGAACAAATGCAGTCTCCAATTAACGGAAAATTTCAAAGCACTTCCATTAACTTATCACAATTAGCGACTGCGATGTTCAATTGCAATGCTATGCCCGAGTTGAATTTTCATTATGTGTGATGAAAAGCTGGTTTTGATTCACAATTATTTTTCTATGAATCAGTATTTTGTACCATAAAAGAGAATTATGTCAATGAAAATAATGCGTGAACGTAAAACTTCGATTTACATTTCTGCATGAAAAACTCGGATGTCATTAGATTCAACTGTTGTTTAGGAAAAAATGATTCGGATTATTTTTTTGTACCTCTTAAACGATTAAAACAGAAGTCAGAAACTGCCTTTACTTTATCTCGTCAATCTGATAGCCTGAGATTTGACTATTCAACGTTCCTTTGATCAGAAAATTTCCATTGTGTAAAAACATCCAAAACTGTCACTTGAGAAAGTACGATTCAACCGTTAAAAAATCACTGGAATTCAAATGAAATGAAATGAAACTTATCAAAGAGACGACTGGGAAAGTCATGAAATCGCGCTCGAGAAAATGAGCGACCAACGTGAAAATCTGTCGGCTATCCGCAGTCTGACTCCAACTTTTCAACGTTTTCATCTTTTATTAATCGGTTTAACGTCGCTCTAATTCACTTCCTCGTGTTACGCTCCCACTTCAATAAAGGTTACATTCATTTCAATCGTGATTATTTCCTGAATAGAAAATTGAACTTTACGCTGTACAGAAATCTAATCCATCAGCTACGTGAAAGTTCAGTGCTCAGGGTGAAATCTTCACTTTCAGGGAATGATGAATTCATTTTTGACAGTATAAGTAAACAGGAGCGCTGGATATACGTGTAACCGATAGATCAATAAATATTGAGTCACGTGTGTGCTTAGTTATGTGTGTTGTTAGAGATTGACACATACTTACACTATTCGAAATTTATTTTTCGAATTTTATATTATGCAGTCACTTGTGTGTATGCAATTCTATAAACCTCAGGGCAATAAACGGTTTTTTTGCGCCCTAGGACCTACGAGAAACCACGTTTATTTCCCCTTAGTGTATAACTACATGTAGCTAGTACGAAAAAAATGTGTTAGGAGTGCGAATTTGTAAACCAAGGCGAAACTGACGACGACAATCGCACACTTGCAAACGAATCCAATTAATCAAGGTGTTTTCAATAACATTTATTAGCTTTCTGACGATTCAAAATTTTTGTAAATTCCAAAACCTCGTAATTTATAACTCCTAGGAAACTTTTGAGTTTTCGAGGATTTCTTATGTATAATTGTAGAGGATATTTTCTCGCTCATCGAAAAATAGTTCCATCAATCCAATTTTGACCAAATTTTCTAGCAGATATAATGAGTTCTTCTCTTGAGGTTTTCGAATTAGTGAGAAGAATCTTCAATACCTCGAGTATAATCCAGCAAAACGATGGAAAACGTGCAGTTCTAGGAGAGAATTTAATTTAAATCCAACACTCAACGTTCGTTTTATTTTATTCTATTACTATTTCCTGAAGGACTTTTTGCCATTCGAAAAGGCACGTTCATTGTCGTTCCGTCCAATATGGAAATCCGATGAATTCTTACCGAATATACGAGGCCGCGAATTTTCGAGTAATTGACGTTCGTCATCATCCGGGAGAATCGAATTTTCCGCCCCAGGTTTTATCTCGCGATTGACGAAAAAACGAATAAACTCTTCGTACCGGATCTTCGCAACTCTCCATTTTAATTGAAACGTACGCTGGAAATTTTTTTTTTAACACTCGCGTTTGTAGCGCAGGGATTAAAACTTCCGGATGCAAAAAATTATCGTCACGAAAATTGACATTGCGCGAGCGAAACAAGCGATGTTTTTTTTTTTGCCGTCACGCGATTATAATGTCGCGTTTGTTGGGGCTTTGTAGCCTCGATCCCGAACGTATCGAATTCGCAGGAAAAAAAGGTGGATTAAATAACTAGTTGTATTCTATATTCAGAGCTATCGATTTTTGGTAACAATAGGCGTTAGTTACAATTCTGTCACTCAAACACAGAGTGAAAACTCACTTTTCAAAAAATTGAATTTCACTCTAAATCAAGAGTTACAATCTAGTCTGGATGAAGAGTGAAATTCCACTCTTAGTTCGAGTGGCAGTATTTTAAGTCTACCCGGAGTGAAAATTCACTGTAAGGAATTTAGAGAAAAGGCTTTTTTTTTTAATTTTTGTATGCATCACTGGGTCCAATGGAAATAATAGTAAGGACACTTTTCGATTTCCCAGTCATGTTTAATTAATGTACGTCAACGTTTCGACTCATTTTAAGTCCTTTTCGAGACCTATAAACAATCGATACATTTCACCAACAGTTTTAAACAGTACAATGTTTAAATAGTTATAATATTTACAAATTAAGACTTACGTGATTCGACAATATTATTTGAGATTTTTTGAACAAAAAATTTTCGGAGTAATAAAACCTGATGTAATAGTACTGTTTAAGTAATGTTGACTAAATGACATAAATGACTAAAAATGACTAAATGACTTGGATGACATGTGTAGGACAAACGAAAAGATACATTGAAAAAAGGATTAATGAACATAAAAATACTGTGGGGAAAATGAATTCAGAGATATCCGTCATTAACGAACATAGAATTGGGTTTGATCGTGATTTTAATTGGAATAATGTAAAAATTTTTGATATTGAACCTAATTATCGATAAAGATTATTTACGGAAATGGCATTTATTAAAAAGTTTCAAACTACTTCATTGAATAAACAAAAAGATTTACAAGACTGGAATAGGATTTACGATTGTCTAATAGATTATTCTTGAAACCACACGTTTAAACTAGTAATTGAAATTCTTGCCCCTTCGCGACTGACACTTTTTCTATGTGACGTAATAATAATGTGAATTTTGTAACTCGCGTTGTCCTCCATACATTTACGTCATGAGTCTAGTGTTATACTATTCGTCGTACGGTCAACATGTGCTACCTTCTGTCCTAACATTTTTTTTACATTACGACTGTATTTTTGTTCTAACAACACAGAACTTGTTATACTCCGACGTATTATTCAGTCAACACTACTTGAACAGAATTGTTATATGAGGTTTTATTGCTCCAAAAATTTTTTGTTTAAAAAATCTTGAATAATTGTCGAATCACGTAAGTCTCCATTTGTAAATAATTACTGTTTAAAACTCTTAGTGACATGTACTGATTGTTTATAGGTCTTGAAAAGGACTCAAAATGAGTCGAAACGTTGACGTATATTAATTAAACATGAATTTTGACTGGGAAATCGAAAAGTGTCCTTACTAGTATTTTTTAAGAAATCTTGTGAACTTCCCAGTTTCTTCGGATGCAAAAATGTTCCAACTTCCATGGGCGAAGAAGTAAAGTCAAACACAAATGTCCTCTGAGTTATAATATATATGAGCTGCAAAAAGATTGCCGGGAACTTCGTGCATCGCAAGTGTGTACTCGAAAACTTTGAAAATAGTTGCAGCGTTAACCCAGTTAGACGCATGTTCGGCTCTCGCTTCTCTGAGCTACTCCCACTTTAATTAATTCATTCAAACATTTGGTCTGCGTGTATCGATAATGCTCGTAACTCAAATCCATCATACTTGCCTTAAAGCAAGCTCCGATAATAACGCGGTGCCTGGAGGTGAAACTGATTAGCTTTGCCATCGATACCTGTGCACCATGTTTTCAATGAAAAATATTATTAAATGGAGCAGATTATGGAGTTATTCACCAAATTATCAGAAATTTATTTGATGATGAAGCCGAAAAAATTTATTCCTAGTGATGATTGAAAAACTGAGGCTACGGAAAACTTGGATTTTCGAAGTTTTTTACTCATTTGGAATTGAAATTAAAGTTCACAGGTTTTGCTTAAAACAGTAACATAAAATGAATTTTCTGGCTTTGAGTCATTAATTATTGAAACAATCCTCAACACATTTTGGTTAGAAGATTTACGGAATTGCTATTCGCAATTTTATAAAGATTTTCAGTAATTACTACTGATGAAAAAACAAAATGATTTCAAATCCGAACACCTTGGAATTCGGAATTTGAAAATTGTAAACTTCCAAAAGCTCACGAATACGAATTAAATCAGGGACCTCCGGAACCGGAATCCGAAACGAAACCATTATGAAGGTTTTTCGCAAAACCGCAACTGGATCTGGGATTGAAAACATTCTTAACGGTTCTCACATGCTTTTTTCGGTTCCTTGATATTCGTTGGTGCTGGCTTAGGTTTATTCAATTTCTTTGCCATTCGGTATAATATAGTAAAAAAAAAGCTTTCGAGCGGTTGCTAAATTATTCTGTAGCGTCCAAGGAAGTATGGTGAATCCTGCTTTTTATTTTCCCTATCGATTCCTCTACTTTTTCTGAAGAAAACGAGCATTTAATCTCTATTTCAACCGACCGGGTTGCATCGTTACATCGGATTTTGTGGCGGTCGGGATTAAATTTGAAGGTTTGAAGTTTGAAAGTTATGATATTCAGGAGCTTCAAAATATCATTTTCTGAATTAACAAAATCGCAATTCAAAATTAAGAATTCCAAATTTCTATAACTGCATAATTTACGCTTCTTCAATTTGTATTTTCGAAATTCTTTGATGATTTGAATAAAACTTGAATTTTCAAATTCCGGTGATTTTAAGATCCAAAATCTGTTCTTTTTTAGAAAAAAATGTTGACAAGCTAATGTCCAGGGTAATAATGTTGTGCGTCATTTGCCAAACTTCTCAAAGTTTGATCATTAAAAGATTTTCAAAATTCTCATCAGCAGTTTGATACACAAAGATTTTAAGTATACTCCTGCAAAAACAAGAATATTATTTGTTAAAATCAAAGCATCGAAATACGAGATTCAGTCATTTTTGACGGAGTTGGCGAACCTTGCAATATTCTATCAAAACTCTGGGATATGTTCCGCAAATGTGACCGGATTCGGCATTGAACGCTCCAAATATCCGCTCCGAATCTAATCGATTCGCAGTCTATTCCCGTCAATGAATCGCAAACCGAAACGTTGCGATTTTATCGCCTCGAAAACGCAACTTTTGAGCCGCGAAAGTCGTCGATTGAATTCGCACTTTAGCTCCGTTTCGCGGTCGAGAAGCCATCGCTGGTCGCGTGCAAGCTCAGTCACCTCGACAAAGCTCGGCGGCCTCCGCGTATACCCGTTGCTCTGGAGCCTGATCTGCCGGCAAATTTAGCGTGAAATTGGCATTCGCGCGTAACACACGTTACGGAAACAAAAGTACTGGGATTTTTTCGAATCCAGTGAGTATTTTGTGTCGTTACGTACGGGTTTTGACCACTTATAAAATCATGCAATCATATAACCATACCTTACGTACGGTTATATTATGAAAGATCGGATGATATTTAGTCATACGTGAATATATACTTATGTAGAATCATCAGAAGTCATGTAGAACAAAAAATGTGGAATCCCAAGACACAACCAAAGCCCTGAATTTTGAAATTTCAAAAAAGGTTTGAAAATGTGTTCAACTCTTCAGATTTTGCTAAATTTGAATATCTTGAGGGGAAGTTTCGAAACTCTAGTTTTCCGGGAAGATTTTTCTGGAGGTTAATAGTATATTATGTTTCAAAGGGCAGAAAGTTTTTTTGGACGAATGCGAGTTTATATTCCGAGGCGAAGCTGAGGAATATAATCGTATGAGTCTAAAACAACTTTTTGCCCTTTGGAACATACGATACCTTGTACACCGAAGGCAATAAAAAGGTTTTTCTGGTCCGAGCAGGCCAATAAAGGACCGTTCATTGCACTGAGGTGTATGAATCATCTTTGCTTATTATTGCTGGTGATGTTTTGAACTTCGAATTTAATAATCTTCCACGATTTTCTAGTTCGATGAATTTATACAGTTCGTTATGAATTGTTATGGTATATCCAAGAACTACATGTTTTGCGTTTTTTGAACTTATTTTTTACTGTTTCATTTGGTCGTTCAGTGACCTTTTATTGCAGAAGTGGAATTCCACAGGTCGACTGAAAAATTAGTAGAACTCCACTCAATCAATTAGTGCATCTTTAGAAAAAAATTATTATCTGTATAAGTTCACCAATTTTTGAGTGAAAATTCACTAATCTGTCAAGTTAAAATTTACTAGTTTTATCGGTGAATATCTACTAAAATTTGTAAGTAGTAATTAACTAATTGGATTGTCCAATATTCACTTATTCAATTAGTAAGTATGAGTAACTATTCTAATGAGTGATTTTTTACTGATAATTAGTGATTTTCTGCTAATTCAATGTCATTGTGCGCGTTTAAAAATATTCTTTAAATTCTTATGTATCTATATCGACAATACACAATCGAATTTGAAAATTTTCTCGCGAAAAACTCGAACCACTCGAACCTCAGCCTCGAAAAATATATAATTCATCGCATTTTTGCCCAAGGCCCATCCCGCGGGAAAACCTTCATCGTCGCGGTTTTCCGGGCAGAAAACCACTGCTCGGACTCGGATGAATGAAGTCCCTATTATTTATTCAGCGGTGACTTTGAGCTCGCGTTAAATTGTTTAATTGGACGTGATCGCTCGCATTCCGCTGTTTGTGAATGATTCACAGCGGAAAAGGCGATTCGGCGTGGAATATTTATTTTTGCGGGCGTTCACTGATTTATTTACGTGGTTTTTCTGCGTTAGACCTCGATTCAGTATTTTACAGGTTTTTTCGACTACTTTTTTAGCGAATCGGAACGGGAAATATTTAAAGTGCTTTTTTGTTCGGAAGCGGAAAGGTGAATTTTTCGGTACTTTAATTGCGATTTTCAGCGGGATTTATTGAGTTTTATGCAGTTCTTTCCGGGTTGGGATTTTTCGTGTTTGGACAGGTTCGTTGAATTTGTTTTTTGAGAGTTTTCTGTGAGGGTTGCGTATAATACAGGTATTACAGCAAAAAATGTGCGGGTAATTTTATACTGGATGGAAACGATGATTTTATAAGGTTTCGATTGCAGTTTGTGTACTTGAATCTTTTATTTCTCCAGCTTCTGAATTTTGTTATTCGATATCGTAAAAATTGGAAGTCATCAAAGAATTGCTATCTCTTCAGGACTTCGAAATATTAAGATATTAAAAAATGATTTTGAGCTGAACAAACTCAAAATATGTGAACTCTTATTGCAAAATTAAACCATTTGGCATACTTCATTCGGAAGAACAATATTGAAGTCAAACCAATGAATGGATGGTCGCGCATGATTCCGAGCGATTATTAATTGAGCTGAGTGATGAAATTATGGCAAGGTGAATTTACGGTTCCAGCGTTAATGATGTATTAATATGACGAATAATAGGGCGGATGAATTATTCAAATGAGAGATAGATGCGTACCTATTTGATTGCTCAGTGATGGAATCACTCGAGTTTCCGTCACGCCTTCGTCTTCCTTCCTTCCATCGAGCCATATCCTAAATCACATTTATTTCATTTACTCGATTCTCTGTCGTAACACATTTATCGACGTTTATCTCTTATGTCTGTTATTGTAATCGCTGCAGTCATAATAAATAATTGTTGAGTAAAACAAAACGGATTATATTGTGACCTAATGAGCGAGCTTTAATGCATTTAGGATGCAAATCTAAAATTAGAAAACGTTGGAAAGTATTGACTTGAATTCTTGGACTTTAAACTTCGGAATTGCGGAAATTTTCTATTTTGGGGGATTTTTGGACTCCTCGGTTTTTGTACTTTAGAATGTTCAGACTCCAGCTTTTCAAATTTTTCTTTATTTCGAGATGATGGAAAATTTAGAATTTTCGGATTCTCGAAATTTCACATCTTTACGGGAAAATCGTGAAATAGTGTTAATTTTTTAGTTGCTCGAAGCTGAGTGAGTTTAGGCAGATTTTTAGGTTGAAAAATTAGGAATTTCTAAAATTTTAGAATGTAGAAAAATATCAAGTTAAAACTTAGAATTCGAACATGAAAATTTGGAATTTCTGAAATACGATTACGAGAACTTTTCATTAAAAAATATAATATTAGATTATATAGACTCAAATTGAATTCATTATTATAACATTATAAAGTCAAAAATATATGAAATTAAAAAATTGGTCAATAAAAACGCGAATCATTGATTCCGATTGTTTGATATTTGCTTCCGAAATTTTTTGAAATTGAAGAAATTACGGAACGTTTCGAGATTGAAGAATGTAAATTGAAAATTTCCCCATTTTCATAACTAAACAAACTCAAAAATGTGTATTTAAATTCCAAGACTCCAATTTTTAGGGTCGAACAACTTCAAAATTGAAGGTAGAACGCTCTTGAGTTTGAAAAAAGACCGTGAATTTCATCAAGTCACATAAATTCTGCCGCAACCCGCAAAATAAACGTAATATCGTTCGAATGCACAATTTCCGGTCGATTACGAATAGAATCGCGCGCTTTTTGAAAAGCCGATCGAGACGCGAGATTGGACGTGTCAGTGAAACGCGCACTGCCAGCCCTAAACGCGATAACGAGAAACAGGGAAATAAAGCGACCCCGTGACGGTCTTTGGATCGTCAACCCGACGTCAACCTCTTCCGACCCGGGAAAATCCGGCGAGATTGGTAAACGAGCTTTTACTGTAAATTTGCATCAACCGAGGCACAAACGGACGCGCGATCGCGTGTCGAAAATTGCGACCTTATTCGCCGGCAAATCACCTTGCGCCAGTTCAAGCGAGGTCGCGGAAAAAAAAATCTACTCGACTGCAAAGATCATTTCTCAAAATCTTTCCCCCACTTTGGTCCCCGGAAAAATGATAATAATGTGTGGATTTTGGGAATTCAATGATTTTTTGTTCATTTGCCGATGATAATATTGCCAATTTCGAAGGTTTTCGTTTTGGTAACGTCTAAATTAGAATATTCAAAAAATTTGAAATATAAATTAGTTGATTTCACAATGTACGAATTCACGTGATAGATAGCTTCAATTTCAGGAAATTGAAAATAATATTTTTTAAAAGACTAGTTAAATTTATAAATATTTCTTATAATGTGCATTCGAGTTCAAGTTTTCCGAAAGTGGAAGTTTTAGAAATTATTCCTGAACTCATTCATGAAATTGATCAATAAATTCATTCATCAAAAACACATTAACTCATTTCATTTTTACATAAGGATTCGAGGAAAAAGTGAAGTACTACGGTCCAAAAAATCGAGAAAATTATTAAGATACAAATACTCTCAACATTTGCTAGTATTTTTGAAATGTTTTCAAAATACTGGTCGAATTACTGCTGTAAAAAGACTCAGAATGTTAGGAAATCACACTAAATCATTCCATTCCAAATGCTTGATCATCGGAAACCCGAGGAATTTCCACAATAAATTTACGATCTGTCAAAGCATTTTACTCCGTGAAACTCGAGTTAGTAGAGAAACTTTTTGCTATATGGATTCGAAATAACAATCGATAATTCCGAAGTTAAAATAAGTTCAAAAAAATCGTACCTGTTAGTTAAAAAATTGATCGAATTTGTACCAATACTTGATCGTTGCTATGCATGTTTCAGGTTCACAAAAACTTCATAAAATTTGGAAAGTTTAAACTGGGGTGTACTATATTTAGGTACGCTCGGATTTTTTATGAATTATATTAGATCATGAGCTTTTCATAAATAAGAAGGTTTTTGTGGTTGCGGTTTGATTCCAAAAATACAGGATCTAATTTGAGTTTGTTCAAATGAACAATTTGCTTTCGAGGGAATAAAATTTATGAAACCATGTCATAAAAAGTCGATTTTTATATAATTTTAACTGCGATCAGATCTATTCACAAAAGTCGTCGATGTTATGAGTTCGATTAGTCTAAAATACGTACGTAAATCAAAAAATGATGACTAAACGAAGTCATCAAATTTTCCAAATGTAAATAACATGATTACGATTATCGCAAAAAAATATTACAAGCGAAGTAATTGTAGCCTTGATTCATCCAAGAATGGACGAACAAGTTATAAAAAGTTCAAAAAACATAGTGTTCATGAACGTGAACATTTTTTATTATCGAAAGAATCTACTTCATTTCTCATTTTTTGTACACTTTTTTGGGAATTCGAGTCAAATTTGTCTTCAATGACTCAACGTACATTTTCCAAAAAGTATTTGAAATATGAACACAAATTTCAAGTAGCTAAATTTTCTTCGATAATAGTAAAAATTTGTTCCTAAAAAGAATGGAATTTTTTATACTAATGAAACGATTTTACACACAAAAATAATAATAAATGAATAAAACGCCGTCAAATTACTAAATTGTCCTTTTCACAATTACGAGAAAAAAATCTAATTCAAACAATATCGAAAGTAAACAACAAACATTAATATGATATCCAAAATCTGGATATTAAATAAAATTCCATCAAAACATTATTCCAGACAAAAAACTGACCAAGTTTTTTAAAAATTACCATAATTTCGTGATAAATCGGAGTGCATAAAATCCTTCTAGATTTTCTGAGGTTGCAATTTCTCCCTGCTGGGGATGATTGATAACGATAATTTTGGCAGCGCACTCACGCACTCGCGAAGATAAACTCGCGTTTCCGGTTCCGCGACTCGGGCGTCGCGACGCGATACGAACCGCTTGAATGCCGCGCACGGACTGAGAGACGCCCGCCGACGCCGCTGCCTTCGCTTGAGCAAAAAATACGGAAAAATCCGAGGGAAGTCATTTTTACGCAGATCGAAATAAACGGACGTTTTTGGGGAAAAAGATCAAAGAAACAAAAGATTGTTCAAGGAATTAACAATTATTCGGCTGACTAAATCTGAAGTATTGCGAAGAAAAAAATGGAATAACTATTAAAAAGAGATAGAGGAAGACAGTTGGAATAAAAAATTCAAGTATTGAAATCTGACATATAATAACGGAAAAAAGTAACTGTAAAAAAATGTGGGGAAAAAAGTGATTAGATATTATTTGAAGGTACGGATGAAATTCAATCCGAACGTGATCGAATTTTATGTGTAATAGAGTACTTATTTTCAGTGAGAATATGACATCATAAAGACGACAAGATAGTTAATGCATGAAATTTCACAGAATATTTAATTGCTCGCGAAAAACGAAGAATATTTTGCATGTTTGTGCAACTGTGAATGAGTAGAGTAATTTTAATAAACTTTGCAGAACTGCGGTCAAATTTTATTCGTCAACCATTTTTCGGTGTTTGCCAAAATTGTCAAAATATTAATAATAATAATATAAATGGAGCAAAAATATTCCGAAATTTTTAGAATATTTCTTAGTCATTCTAGTTCCTTTATAAAAACCGTATGAAATTAGGAAATAGTTTTTATAAAAAAATAAAAATTCGTTTTTATGAGGCCGATTTCATAAAATTTGTATAAAATGTGCAATTTTCATGAACTTATTTCATAAAAACTTTATAAAAGAAAGGAATATTATAAATATCATCAAGGAATTTTCATTACTTTTTCTAAGTTTGAAGTGATTCTTTCTCGCTTCTGAATGTTCTGGAAAATTCACAGTTTTTTTCAATATTTCCTGAGGACTTAGCAGTAATTTTTCAAAATGCAGGCTACTGCGCATCAAAATGCTTGAGATTTCAAAAATTAATCGTCTTTTTCAAAGACAGCTCGAATTTGATCGAAATAAAACAAATTTCATATCAACGATTTTGGAATTAAACTTTTGAACAAAATCCTAAAAAGTTGAAAAATTCTGGAGTTTCCATCAAAGATAAATATCTTCCCATAAAAGTGAGACATTTTCACGAAGAAATATTTTTAATCTAATTCTTTCATTTACAAAGTTATACATGCCCTCACTAAACGCAACATATACTTAAATTTTTTATCCGTCATACAATCAAAAAACTGCTATAACTCCATGAAACGAAACCTCCGATATCCATCAACAGAACCATATTCTCCAGAAACTCTTGATAAACTCCATTTTCCAGTACTCGAAAACTTGGAAAACCAACAATCTCATCGTAGAAAAAAAGAGCTCGAAAAGCGCACGAGAGTTTGCGATAAAAATGCCGTGACGAGACTCGAAACTCAATTCACGAATTTGCACGCAAGTTAGACCTACATAGCGAAAAATCCCGCTCTAATGAAAACGAATGCGAGGGAAGGCCCCGCAGACCCGCTTCGAAATTCGAAACGGAAACTTCAAGTTGGCGTACTCGTGTACATACGAACAAAGTCCCTTTCAAAGCTTGAGTCTTTTCCGCCCGGCCAAACATCCACTAAACTGTAATAGAGTCATCAAAGACTTTTTCTGGGTTGTGTCATTGAACCATACATAATTAGTGAAACATTGATGTCACTGAATTTTAAAACACCATTTTTTCCCCGGTTTCCTGTGAAACTGATTGATTAGGTAATTTTATGTATCAGATATCCAGTGAATATGAATTTTAATCAGTGAGTATTGGCTTATTTCATATTTGAGTGACTTGAACTAGATTAAGTGAATATGGATCAAGATTTGACACGTCTCAGATTTGAATTACTTGAATCACTTGAGTACAGTGGCGGATCTAGGATTCAATCCTGGGGGGCTTTGGTTTTTCGACTGAATTTTTAAAGAAGCGAATAACGATTATTCATTATTATTATATGAGTGGGACTTTATTTGCAGGTTTGGACTCACTTTACAATTCACGGTTAGAGAGTTTTTGTTACGTCGAAATTAAAATTTTTCAATTTGGCTCCAATTAATTGATTAATTTTAGTGAATCTAATACAAGAATGACGAAATTTTTATATCAACATTTCAAAAAACATGTATTTTTGGAATTTTTGAAGCTTAGACATTCGCAAAGTTCGAAAATTTGGCAGTTTCGAAATTTAGAAGTCTGGAAATATGAAACAATATTTTTAGATTGAAAAGCTTTAAAGAAACACTTCGAGTTTATGATGAATTGTGGAAATTCGAAAAACAGAATTTCCTATTTTTGGAAGTGTAAAATTTTATAGTTTGATATCATTTATTTGTATATTTCCTCATTTTAGTATTTTAATTGATGGACTCCAGTTTTGCAATGTATTGACTTATCGATTTTTAAATTTACGTGTATTATAATCATATTTGAAAAAAGAAGAAGGTTCGAAAAGTTACACCTTCGAATTTGAGAATTTGTGCCTATAATCCAGAATCTCCAAAATTCTAAATTTTCGATTCTAGACTTTCAATTTCTGAAATTTTAAGATCTAGAGAATTTAAGTGATTTTGTTTGAAAAATTAAGAAGATGTAAACTTCAAAATAACTTGCTAAGAAAGAGCAATTTCGCTCAATTTGGAGTTTGAATTTTGGAATGAAGATCATTTAGAATCTCGATGAATCTAATATTTTGTTATGATATAACATTTGATATATAATTATAATTAATCCGAATTTCAAAAATAATAAGATAAAACATATTTTAAGTAGGAAAACTTTTCAATATGTTTTCGAAGATTCGAAAATTCGGTAAAAATGAAGATTCAAAATTATATCGTAGTTTTAACGATTTATATTTCCGAAAATTCTAGATTCAAATATTTGAATCTGTAAATCCAAACATTTCAAGATTGAACAAACTGAACATTTTTAAACTTTGAAACACTTTTTTTAAAACAGTGGAATTTTGAAAAATTCAATATTTCTTATGTCGAGAATTCCAAATCCCCAGAATTTCATTTTACATCTTCGATCGCCAACTTTAAGAATTCAAAACCCGAAAAATTATATTTTGGATTGAAATACACTCCTGGTTGTCTTAGAAATTTAGATTTTTAGGAGTTTTTTTGGAGGGGGGGGGGGGCTATAACCTCTATAGCCCCCCCCCCCTCCCTGTATCCGCCACTGCTTGAGTACTTGAAAATATGAAATCAATTATTGATTGAATTTTTTTTCGAGGTCGAAAAACTCGAAAAACTTTGAGTATTCTCGATTCCACCTCTACTCCTTCTAAATTTCGAACTTTTCAGTTGATCGAAAAATAACCCGTGTTAAAATGTTGAAATCCACAAAATTCTTGTGCCCCATTGAAATGTTTCCGGAAAAAATGCCACCCCCGTTTCGGTCACAAAGTGCTTTGTTGGAAAAGGCTGAGTGGGCGTCATTTCCCTCCCGCATTTTTATGTAGTAGATTTACGGCTCAATACATCAATAAGTACAGCCACTTCTATTATGAAAACGACAGATGTTTTCAAATGTACGGCGATTTCCGTGTTCGCTCTCGAGTGGAGCTGAAATCATCGATGTTATATCTTAATGGCCGTTTCCCCTCGCGTCAAAGTGACAGTCCGTTAAAATCCCGACGAAGATATAAATACGATTTCACGCTAAAAGTATCACATTTTTCTCCACAACTTTTTTCGTGTTTTGACTTTTTTTGCCCTCGAGATTTTTCGTACTCCGCTTGCAAAAAATTTGTAGTTTTTCGTGTATATCTTTGTTTCGCAAATTTAGAGATGACGAGTTTTCGTGATCGAGGGAGAATTTTTTACGGTGTTTTGAGACTCATTGTATATGAGATCGAGTAAAATTGTTTGATGAATTTCTTTTAATGAGTCAGTTTTGTTTATCGAAGTTATTACTGCATTTCCGGGAATTGATGAATAATTACTGTTTTTGAGACGTAACATGTAGGGTGGTCAAGATTTTGCGGTTTCATTTTTGTAGAAGAATACTAATTTTTTTCCAATCGCAAATTAAGAAAACATGCTTTTGTGATTTTCATAACTTTCACGAATTTTTGAATGGGTTTCTGATATTTCGAATTAATATTTCGATATTCCTAAATTCTATAATTAGAATTAAACATTTCACACATTTTTCAATATTATATTAAAATTTGAAAAATTAATTGAATTTCTGAAATTGATTGATTGAAATTGGAAATCAAAATTATGAATGTAATTGAATTTTCGAACTTGATTTCCGATCTTTAAATCCAAAGTTCCAAGTTCAAAACGCTGAATCCTAATCTTTATATTCCAGAATTTGGATATTAAAAATTTTGGATTTCCCATCAACCAAAATTTTCTATACCACTATTTCAACATCCGCTGGAAGAAATTCGGAGATCGAAGTCACCCCAAATTCTCTAATGCCCTAGAGGAAGTTTACACTTCAAAAATAGTAGAATCATTAAATCATCTCCACTTTTGATTCTCCATCAAAAAATGCCCGTGAAACGAAAAATTATAATCCCGCCATGATTCAGAATCAGCTGGTTGCACGTGTAGTGTGTATATCCGCGCTAAATATAGTGCTCCGGCTAAAGAAGTCCGGCGTTTTGCTTGATTGTATTAACCTACTTCTTATCGATTCCTCCGAGGGTCTCGTACTCTTCGATGATAAAACCTTGCCAAAGACCGAGGGCGGAAATAATGCACACTGCACTCTCTCCGCTCGTATCATCCGTTCGCGGGAAAAAATATTTGTTGACTGTGAAAGAGGCTTTTCCCTCTGATTTTCATTACACGCGAATTTTCGCAAATCCCTCCAAGTCTATTTCTGCGATGCCGGATCGCAATTTTCGTCCCGAGTTCGAGTACTTGGAAGATTTTACCTTCCCTCGTGATTTTTTGTCGTCTGGAGAGAGTTCTGGATTTGTTTGCGATGTTGGAAATGAGTTTCGTACTTTGAACTCTAAGAGATTGAAAAACAGTGAGTGGGAAATCGATTTCGTGAAGGAAATATTTTTATATCCTGTAAATCGGAAGCTTGTAAAAACGTTGCAACAAAATTCAATTCGAAATTTGTTTAGGATGACTTTATGGGAAACGAGATCATTGAAATTTACAAGGATGGTTTTTGAATCATGAAGAAAGATCGAAATTTTTTCTTTTTGGATGGAAGTTCGAAGCCGAAAACTTGAAAAAATATCCTATGTGTGAAAGTTTTTAAATTTGTCACTCCCGAAATTCGAGCGTTTCCAGGTTTGCACTGAAGAAACTTTTCATTCGATTTTTCGAATTTTATATGGTAATTTGAATTAGAGTTCCAAGTTGAAAATAAATTATAAAATTTATGAATTCGTAATTCTTATCGAATGATCCGAATCGATAACATGAGAATGAATTTCTAACTATCCTTTTATCATTTTTTATGTATTTCAGAATCTCTCAAATTGAAGAACAAATTTCGAAAGTGTATATATATATATATTTTTTTTTTGTAAGATTGATGAATTTCTTCCTCCACCACCCACAAATCTACTCAAATTTTCATTTTGAACTCTACTTCATTTCGCTGAAAAATGCTCACACCGGACTCCTCAAATCCCACACTTCTCAGTTTTTTCCTCGACGAAATTCAATTACCCCAAAACCCTTTGTCACCCTTACAACGTAACGAGTGTGGAAAGAAAAGATAATAATGCTCGGGGGTGCCTTTTACGCCGGAAAATCAACAACCCTCGAAAAGCTGGTTAAATGAGGCAACAAGGAAAAACTCGGATGCTCGCTTTTTCCCCGGCGCAGCCGCGAGAGCTTTCACTGCTCCGGAAGCCGACGCATGCGTCCCCCGAGGAAACGCATCCGAAAGCTTCCGAAAGCTCGCCAAGGCGAAAGCTCGTAAAATGAAACGCAATTCTCGCGTCTTGCGTTCACGCACGCGGTTCGATAAAACGCCTTAAATAAAATTAACCTCTCCCTTTCCCCTGGCCCTCCCACGCCCGGCCACGAAACCGTAGTGCAACGCTCGAGATCCGCGGCCTGATAAGTGTTATCAGTGGGAGGGAACGTAAGGTTAGGTTTTCCAGAAAACGTAGGTGAGTTTTCTTGTGGATTCGGCGGGTTTATCGCGTGTTTCACGAAAAAGTTTTCTTGGGTTTCGTTTTTTCCGGAGTTATGGGCATCATTGATTGATTCGGGGGAGGTGGAAATTGAGTGGAAAACCTTTGTTGTTGGACCGATAAAAGATCGATAATTCGACGCCGCGAGGAGTTGTTTATGAGTGCTCTTGACTTGGGCGAGTTTTTGTGGATTTTCTTTGCAGGGATGTGAATGTGGGTTGATTATTTTGGGTTTTGAATGACACAAGCACGCAGTCAGGGAGGGGGCTGAAGCCCCCTCCGAAATTCTGGGAAATTTGAATAATCTAGCACATTGCTAAAAAGTGAATTTCGAAAAGAATAGTGAAACAAAACTGATTTTCACGAGTGTCAAAGTTTTCGAGGAAGTTGGTCATTTTTAAAATTTTCAACATTTCAAGATTTTCAACAATTTTGGGAATTTTCAGAGTTTAGGGGATTTCGAGGATTTTAAAAGTTTTTAGAAGTTTGAAAATATCCAAAATTTCATTAATTTTTCAAATTTCGAAGTTCTAAAAAAGTTTAAAAAATTCTGAAAATTCACGATGTTTTCATAGTTCTCGAAATTACGAGAATTTTACGAATTTCTGACATTTCGAGAAACTTGATAATTTAGAATATTTTTAACATTTCAAGATTTTGAATAATTTTAGGAATTTTTAAAATTTGAAGTATTTCGAGGATTTTGAAAGTTATTGAAATTTTGAAAAGTTCGATAATTTCACAGTTTTCGTAAATTTCAGAGATTTGTGAAAGTTCCGAAAATTTTGAAAATTTAAAATATTATCATAATTCTTGATATCACGAAAATTTTACGAATTCTTCACATTTCGAAAAACTTGATAATTCGAAACATTCCGAGATTTCAAATAATTCAAAAAATTCCAAAAGTTTTTCATACTTGACATGTATCAGAATTCCAAACATTTTCAGAAATTTCGTTCAAAAAAAGTTTTAAAAATCTTGAGAATTAAGGCAGTTTTTATAATTCTTCAAATTTTACAAATTTTACAAATTTCCAAAATTTCGGGAAACTTTCGTTTAGTTGGAACATTTCGAATATATTTCAAGTTTTTCGATTATTTCGATAAATTTCAAAGTTTAGGGGATTTTGAAAATTTTCAAACTTTGAGGAATTTTCGAAATTTTGAGAATTTGAAAATTCCAGAAATTTCAGAGATTTGAAAAAGTTTCGAAAATTCTGAAGTCACAATACTTCCATAATAAATTATTGAAATTTCGAAGATTCAACGAATTTCTGAAACTTTGAGAAACTTGACGATTTTAAGCACTTCAAGATTTTCAAAAATTTCGAAAATATTCAAAGTTTGGAATATTTCGAAAATTTTAAAAGTCCAGAGATTTTTGACAATCTGAAGAATTTCAAACATTTTAGAAATTTCATAGATATCAAAAAGTATTGAAAACTCTGAGAATTTTGAAAAATTTTCATAATTTCATAATAAAATGTTACTTTTTGAATTAGTTGAATTAATTTCGAGTAAAAATCACCTCAGCTTCCCCCGAACGAAATTTCTGGCTACGTTCTTGGAATGACATGAGATTGTCTGAATTTCTTGTAAGGTTTTTTGGAACTTTTTATAAAATCTAATTCTCTTACAAGGTCGAAATATGAATGCTATATAAAACAAAAGTCATGAGCAAAAAGCTTCGAAAGTTAATATAGTCCGGAGTCAAAATAATTGACGAAATTTTTCTTCGACTGAGAGTTATCAATTTTGAAATTTTTCGAAAGTCTTCATAAAATCTTCGATCTTTTGAAAATCTTCATAAAAATTGTCAATCTTCGAATATTTGTATTTAAGGTGATAATAACGGTCTCCATTTATCTGTTTCAATTATTTCGAATATTGTGTATGAATATTCATATTCCACACAATTTCAACAAAACCATTTTCATACTACAATATTTTTGCACCCATCTCTCTGACACGCCATAACACATCCCCCCATGAAAAATGTTACGACGCGTCATTTTGCATCGACCAAAATTGCCCCGAGTTTGAAACCCAGAGGGGATTTTTTCCGGACGTGAAAATCCTGTTTGCCTTGGAAATTTTTTCTCCACAATGAAGTTAGAAAGTTTTTATTTGCTGCACGCATTTGGAAAAAGTTGGCCAAGTTACGCAAATGCCGAAGTTGCGGGAAAGTTTGGATCTAAGTGGCAAAATTTGGAAGTTTTTTGCTCAGCGAGACATCGAAGTTGAAAAGAACCCACGGAAAATTAAATTAGATAAGCTAGAATATGAAAGTAATTACTGTTCGGTAATTTTTCTTGTTCGCATTTTTAATGCAAGATAATTTTGTTTGGAAATAAGGAAAGTAGGTGAGCAAAAGCTTTTTTTTAACAAGAAAGCATTATTTGGCTGAAAGAAAATTTTCATGAACGGAAGAATTCTTTTTTCAGAACGATATGAGAAAATGGAATCATGTACACAGTAAATGAAACGTGAACAAAGTTAGACAAAAAAAGGAATTTCTGAAAAAACTCTCATCTTGGAATTCAGCAAAAATTAATTATTCCGGCGAATT
Organism: Platygaster equestris; assembly: GCA_030522785.1. Taxonomy (NCBI): domain Eukaryota; kingdom Metazoa; phylum Arthropoda; class Insecta; order Hymenoptera; family Platygastridae; genus Platygaster; species Platygaster equestris. The sequence continues at coordinate 26,979 of JAPYZK010000322.1, forward strand.
TCCCGATTACCCAAGAAAAACAAAGTCTTTCGTGTTTAACTGCTGTCATATTAAATTGGAAACTGATAAAAATCATGTTATGTGTCATTTTCACAGGAAATAAATCCTTAAAAGCTCAGAAATGTTGAAACCGTGTAACGCAGAACGAAAACCCATTAAAAAGAATTGGATAAAACTGGAAAGAAGACTTTTTCCAAAAGCTTTCCCGGGTTGTAACAAAGTCTATTGTGTGCTTTGGGAAAAATTAAATTTCCTGCCTCGAAGACGAGAAAGAAACAAATTTCCATATCATTTCTGAGATACAAATTATTTATTCAACGCCCGCGAGAAAGATGTAATTTCGTAGCCCTGTTGAGAGTGGACGAAATAATGGATTACCTGATTGTTGACGTATAGCATGCGAGTGATGAACTCGTTCGCCCCCTAGTGGGCGAATAAGCTGTTCGCCCACGCTCATTTTAACGACCTATAGCTATTTACTCACTCACACTCAGTTTAGCGACTGTTTACGCACGGATAATGGAAACAAGATGGCGGACGCCCGACTCGACATAATTATATATACCTCAAAATTACAAAACTGTGCTGCAATGTTTTTGTTGTTGTTTACAAAAGTGTCGAAAACAGTCATAATCAATCCCAATGAAAATCAAAGCAACGAAAGGGATAATTAGTTTCCAACTCCCTAAAGTACGTAGCAAAGCTCTAAGGGCGATTGTTGC
>JAPYZK010000324.1:0-33888 GCA_030522785.1 Platygaster equestris
CAAACAATCTGAATAGTTCCCATCAAAATTGCTGCAAATTTCAACAATTCCCACAAAAATTCTCAAAAACAGTAGAAAAAATTCTTCAAAATTTTGCAAAAGCCTCGAAAATAAAAATTATGGTTAAAGTTTCCCGCAATTCCAAAAAGTTCACAAAAGTGTTCCAAAAATCTCCATATTCGTAAATATGCCATAAAAGTCCCCGCATAAAAAACATAACATTACGTATATATGTAATATAATAAGATCATATACAAATTTGTTCGATCCAAAATATTACGAAAACTAAAACGACTAAAAATTTTTTTTTCACATCCGAATTTTTCCAGTCTTCGAAGTACCAATAAAAACTTCAAAATCCATACAAAATTCCCTTTCATATTCCTTCCATGACTTCCCGCGCGAATAAACTATTCGAGTCCGATTATTTTTGGCTCGATATTTACCCCCGGGTACATGCTTCATAGCACCAAATACCCGAGCGCATGCGTCACTCATTACACTTCGCACATGTCATCGCATTATTCCAGGTATAAAAAAATACGTGTCCCGGAATGCTCATTTAATTGTTTGGTAGACGTGCACGGAAGTAACCAAAATTTAACACATCCAGTAAACCAGTAAATATCGCGTGTTCGTCGCCGACTCCCAGTGGTATTGATTGCACAGTGCAACCCCCTATCGTCCTGTTTACCCTGTGTAGATTCCACCTCTCGCTTTTTTCGTAGTTCGTACACGATAACAAACAATGCAAACAAATTTATTTCAATCTTCTGATTATGTTACGATACTCACTTTGAACAGAAATCAAGATAAGCACGAGATGAATAAATTCAGACAGACGAAGGATAAAAATCGATCGAAGTGTTTCGAAGCTGGGCTACAATATAATATTTTTTTTTCAATTTCACTTCTTCGTCGGACTGAAGTTTTTGTATTTTTCGAAACCAAAAAATTATCTTCTTTCATATTTTGAAGCCTGCAAATTTTGTTTACGTGTCCATTATTTTCACTAATTCGTAATTGAAGTAAATGACTTTTTATCTGAACGAAGTTTTTGAATTTTTCGGAGCCAACAAATAATAATCTTCGTCGATATTTGGTGTATCTTTGGATCTGTTCAAAGAGATTAATGAAATTGGGTAACGCTTCATAGATGCAATCTAAAATTCGTATCAGCCTGCTCATTTTTATCGAATGATTGGACGTATGAAAACGCTTTAATCGCTTATCAATTTAGTTTTATTTTCACACATAGCGAAATAAAATAGGTCGGAAACAAAAAATTTCATGACAATAATGCCGCATGTTTTGTCGAGGACATGACCCGCTCCTGAAAGAAAGAACGTGGCAATATCTGTAATTTTGAACTTGGGATTTTTTTGCGATAGCTTCTTTTCGAAATCTTGAGTGAGCGTTGAATTTCGAGATTTTGGGAGTCTACGATGTAATGAACTTGGAAATTGAGAGCTGAGGAGGAATATTTATCAGCTGCACGAGGTGGAAATTGGATTGGGTCACTGTACTTTCGGGAGGAATCGTATCATTAATAACCGCTCGACTGGAAAATTGGGCAATCCCGAGTTCGAAGAGGTAAACACTCTTGTTTGAGGAAGCATGTGTGATTTTTTTTTTTCATCAATAATGCGTCATTTTCATAGTGAAATTAGACGAAACGCAGACTGCTGAGGGAAAGAATTCCAAAAAACTTGAATATTCTACGGTTTTACTCAATTTTATTAGAATCCGGCACCTGTAAATGTGCACTTTTTTAGTTTTTCGCATTTTACCGTAAAACTGTCACGATTTTTTTATTTTAGCCTAGATACAAAAATGATGCTCATGAAATTCTACACAAAAAAGGTCCTGACAATTTTTTTTTATAGACAGTGGTTCTCAAATTACAAGCTCCAATGCAGGGGTAGTTTTTTTGTCTAAATTATAACAATCATCGCTAGAATAAGCTCCCAAAAATGATTATTTTTTTGATGATTTATGAAATATGATGAATCATAATTAATGGTGAATCGAGATACCTTATTTCGAGTTTTTCAAATGAATTATAATCTAAAAACTGTATTATTCATTTGCAAATTATTCAATAATTGAAAAATGAATCTTCAATTAAAGCTTATTACACTGAACATTTATACGTCTTTATGATCCATGTTCCATACGTTTGTCCAAATTTTATGTTAGCACTTTCCGAAATACGAACTTTCAAAATGAGTTCAATTATTCCGAAATTTGATGAATTCGAATTCAGAGATCTTGACTCACAAATAATAGATTTCGAAAATGTATAATTTTGCAACTTTCGAAGTTCGGAGGTATCAATTTCAAATACATGTCAAAAAATTCAACCTGTACATTCCAAATTGGCTTTATTGAGTACTTTTTATCCAGTAATGATTCAAAAACAGAAATAACAAGTTTCGCGAAGTTTTATCGTATCAATCCAAATATTTGTTCACGTGAAAATTAATAATTATGAGTATCATAAAGTCTACAAATAAAAGTAACAAATTACGAAATCTCAACTTCCATTCGATTCTATATTGCTACATAAAATACTGGAATTAATATGAAAAATCACCAGTAACCATGTCGCAGATACAATTGAGTAGCCTAGTTTGTGACGAAAATTGTTATTTAACATAAAAATATGAACTTTTTTTGTGCCATTACAGTCATTGAAAAATAATTCTACGAAATTGTGATTGATAAATCATATACGTTTATTGATGACCTTCATATTATTCCTCAGGTTCAGTTCATCGAACATTCAATTAACACGCATAACGAATAAATGAAACAAAGTCTCCAAATGAAGCTACCATGAAGTACCTGCAAATAATTACGCACATCGTCAATTTTATATAGAGGCTAGACGCCTCTATATAATTTGAGCAAAAAAAGGTTTTGCCCAACGTTTTGCGTGTGAACGCATTTTTTTCGCTTTTTCTCCATGAATGGAAAAAACGGGCATTATTTCGAGAATCATATAAAATATAAATAAAGCATATTCTCACTCGAAATTCGACAGGCTGAAGTAATTTTTTTAAAAATTTTTTCCACAGATAGGAACTTGAAAAACCAGTGCTAAAAAGTTTCAAGAAATTTGATTCTACTCTGCATTTTCAGAGATAATTTTTCGAGAATGGTTTTCGATGATGTCGTTGAACGTATGAGCAAATTTGGTCCTTATCAGCTCAGACTTTTTATATTACTACGAATTCCTGCGATCATATGTGCATTTCACAAACTCGCCAATGTTTTTATCGCTGCCGAAGTGACGCATCGGTAAAGTTTCCATTTTACAGTATTTTGTTCGATATTTATATATTCATCATCCCTTGTAACTTTGATTCTTGAAAGAATTTTTGGAAAAATTACACAACTCTATGATTTCTCGTTCTGATAAGGACGAGAAAATAATAATGATTGAAAATCATATTATTATATTATTTTTGATGAAACTCGAGAAATTTCAGAGCGCTGAAGAAATATATTATGCAAAGTATTCAAATTTTGATTTAAACTTTAGCTTATTTCGATTCTTTCTATTTAAATCTATTAGCTAAAAATTCTCCGATGTTTTGGAAGAAACAGTTATATAATTCAAATAAAATTTCAGTCATTTTCATGTAAATCTTAAAATCAATATTTTCAGGGAGTGTAAATTTTAAAAATCCAACCGTTTCAACAAATTCAGTTTTTGAAAGAATTCTAGTTACATCTAAACTTGCGGAAATGACAATAATTCGCAAAATTCTCCTAATTATAGAACTTTGTCAAGATTTTCTGCAAATTTGACAACATACTTTTGATAATCGTCATGAAAATGTCTTGAAAGGTTCAGTTACAAAGATAATTCAAAAATGGCATCCACACTGATCGTTTACAAAAAAATTTTATAGGTGTCTACTGCCGAATGGCTACGAAAACGTCTTGACTTCCAATAATTATTCGAAAGAAACAATGCAAATTTATTATCCCGTGGAAAAAGATGACGAATTTTCTCAATGTAAGATGTACGTCAACACGAGCAATGTGCTTGTCGAATCAGATTGCCAAAATGGATACGTTTATGATACTTCCGTGTTCGATACTACGATTACGTCGCAGGTTCGTCGCCAAAATAATTATCGTCATTTCTAAAAACTGAATATTCAAAATCAACTTGTGTTTTCATTTCTTCGTCATGATAGATAATAAGTCGCAGAGAACAAAATTGGTGAAGATAATGAACTTATACATGTACCCGAGACGATGTTAAGAAGCTTACTTATTTATTGGGAACATACATTTTTCAAAAATTCTTAATGATTTTTTTCGTATATAATTTCGAAATTTCAAAATTTCAGAAACTTGAAAACACTTCATTGTAATAAATATTCAACAATTTCGAAATTTTGAGGAATCGCAAAGTTTCTCAAAATTCGATTTATGTCGACAACTTCGATGATTTTAAGTCTCTTGAAATTCTTGATTGTGACAATTTTCCAGCTAATTTCCTCCCCTTTCAGACTTTTATAAGATTGTCGAAAGATATAAGCACTTTTTGAATTTTAGGGACTAAAAAATACAGATTCGATTGGTTTAGGGATGGGCAACTACGCAAGTGTCCTTTTCTCTCTCGTGAGAGCAGTCGTTTGGCGAGAGAGAGAGAGAGAGAGAGAGAGAGGGAGCGAGCAATAGTATTGTCCACCCCTAGATAGATTCAACAAAATGTGCAATTGCTATTCATTTTTTTAGTGGAATCTAGTTTGTGACAAATCCTGGTATCTTCCAACCCACGGTGCGTTGCTCATGGTTGGTGTCATGCTCGGGTCCATCGTGTTCGGTGCTTTGTCCGACAGATACGGGAGGAAAATCATATTCTTTGTTTCCCTAGTATTGCAATTAATTTCTGGTTTCGGAGTTGCTTTTTCGGTCAATTACATAATGTTTGTTATCTTCAGAGTATTGGTCGGCGCTTCTACCAGTGGTGTTTTTTTGGTCTCCTACGTAATTGGTAAATACATCGAAATACTTTATCAACCTAAATTTCGATACTGAGTCATCGAATCATCTTGATTTTCATCTTTTCGCTCTTATCTTATGATAGAGAATCATGAAATTCTTATTTTTCAAAAATTGTACGTTACATTGCTTGCAATGAATCTGTTTTTGAAGAACACGTATTCCTTTCACTGCAGTCTTCGCACCTACAAAGTTTTCATATTGAAGATTTGTCTGAATTGAAGACTCATTATTGTTTTTGCAACTTCTAGCTTTAGAAATGGTGAGTCCCAAAAAACGCGTGGTCGCAGGGATTGCTTGTCAATTATTTTTCTCTTTCGGGTATGTCATGACTGGCGTCATAGCTTATTTTATAAGGACTTGGAAAATGCTTCAAATTGCACTGACTGTGCCAAGTATTGCATTCATTGCGTATTGGTGGTGAGTTTTCCGAGTTTCACCACTTTTTTCATGTCTCATGAACAGAGGTGGGCGATACTGTTGCCTTCTCTCTCTTACCAAACGACTGCTCCTGCGAGTGAGAAAAGGACAGTCACGTAGTTGCCCATCTCTATTCATTATGTAATTGTTTTTACATTGCGATATTAACACCCCCGAAACTCTGATCTTCATGGAATTATATGAAATCTTTATACAAATCTCTAAGAGTCCTTGACAATTTTCCTAATTAAGTACTTATCAAACTTACATTTGTTAGGAGGTGGACCGTATACGATTTTCGTAAGAATTTGCGATCTTCATAAGGTTTCTCTAGGTTTATCTAAAATTTTATAATGGTTTCATAAAGTCACACACTGTGGGGTATACTCATTTTTAAATTGTATAAGGATTTCACATAATTTGATTGAGATCCGAGTTACTTGGCGCCTCTTTTTCGAAACTAATATTATGCATTAAAAACACGCATACTCTATTGAAGGTTGATCCCAGAGTCAGCACGTTGGCTATTAACAAAAGGTCGAGTCCAGGAAGCCAAAAACGTGCTAAAAGACGCTCTGAAGAAAAACAAAGTGGATATTTCCGAAAAAGAACTCGATGACTTACTCGCCAGAAATGAACGAAAACCAGACCCCAATGAAAAAGAACTAAATTTGCTCGATCTTGTTCGACATCCAAGTTTAAGATGGAAAAGCCTTTTGCTGTTTTTCAACTGGTGAAAAGCTGTCTCCTTAATAAATTATGTTTTCCCGCTCTGTCGGAAAAATTATTGCTGACATGACATAAAAATTCGGAAATTGTTTTAATTATGAATCGGAAAGAATTTTTTTTTCCTATGGTAACGATCTGAATTTGAACCTCGCGTAAATGATAAGTATGTTGAGTTTTCGCCGAAATTCGCATGAAAATCGTGACGATGAATTTTGCGAACTTTGTCGATTAATTATTGAGCTATAATTATTTTTGGTAATTTTGCAGGTTTGTAAACAGTGGCACTTATTATGGACTTTCTTGGGGTTCATCGAATCTTAGTGACAACACGTACCTTGATTTTATAATTTCCGGTCTTGTTGAATTTCCAGCATATTTTTTCCTTATTTTCGCCATGGATAAAATGGGGCGGAAAAAACTTCTGTGTGGCAGCATGCTACTGGCTGGTTTTTGCTTGTTAATTGCGATCTTCATACCAAAAGGTACATTTTCGTAAAATTTAAGTTCTAGGAAAAAATTATGATTTCAGGGCACTTTATGTGAACCGTTTGGATGAATTTGATGTGTGAAGTATTCATATAATATACTGTTTACACCGTGTTTGTGTTAAAATGGCTACTGTAAGGGTTCATATTGAGTACAACTTTTATTTCATTCAACGAAATTCGTTTGAGTACAGATATTACGTGGTTGACCATAACTCTCGTTATGATGGGAAAATTGGCAATAACAGTGTCATATGGCGTAATTTATATTTTTTCTACCGAACAATATCCAACTGCAGTACGAAATGTTGGTTTGGGAGCGTGCTCGACGTCTGCGAGAATCGGAGGAATTTTAGCGCCATACATAAACAATACCGTAATAATTTCAATTATACGCAAATATTCAACAATTGACGACATTATACTGATGCTCTGGAAAAAATTTAATGGTTCCCTAGAACCATCTCAAATTTCAATGTAAATTCAACTAAACCACTGATTACAGGACAAAGTCTACACTCATTTGCCGAAAATAATTTTTGGATCGTCCGCATTAATTGGCGGTGTTTTATCTCTACTTTTACCAGAAACTTTGAACAAAAAATTACCAGAAACAATTGAGGACGGAGAATCCTTTAAGTGGTACGTACTTCAATCTATACTTTTGAAAAAGCGAAGCTGAGTACTGAAAAACGAATAATCTGAGAATTTTTTCAGCATCAAAAATCCGTTCAGGAAGAAAGTAAAGAAAAAAAACGATATCACTACGCTATGATGACAAACACCGGACTACATAATTTATTATGGATTTTTATCATATTTATTACCGATTTTCGATTGAAGGAATCGTCTTTAGATCAAATGTGTGATTTTCGAAACAATTTTGTGTACAGATCATTGTGAGCAAATACGTACAGACCCATCGAATGCATTTGGAGCCCATAATGCTCGACTATGTGAAAGTACTAGCACTAAATTAAATGTGAAAATAGCGACATTATGACATGGTGTGAACGACGTACTTTCTCTTTCATATGAAATGATGTACATGTTCATGAGATATCACGCGTTAAGTATGAACATAATGTTTTTGTAAATATACTGTAATTTTGGTTGGAAGAATTATATGGCTTACCCTTGCCTTTTTTTCCCTTTCCGCTTTTTATCGAGTTTCGGCTGACTCAACGTTGAGCTATTCTACTAACGGTAAAAAAGACGCGCTAAAAAATGAGTGATGTCGCTTCGCCAGTGCCATATATGCTCCGCCATCACAGCATTCTACGCGATGTACCCACCTCTCGTTCCTTGATATAACGAAGTACAAACATACTGCCTCTCCTTCGACCTTAATGCAATGAAAAAAAAAAAAATCCGTTTTTTATATCAAGATGTCAAGAGATGACAAATGTCCATTGTACCAAGGAACGAGTGTATAGCGACAGATTATTGTTTACACACTTTTTGAAGTTTAACGCGAGTGGAATCAAATGATATGTATGATACGAATGAATAAAATGATAAGACACCATTTCGGACTGTTTTTGTAAACAATTTCACTAAATTCACTCAAACAATTAGGTCAAAAACCTTGACATGTTTATTAGTATACCCTGATGATTAATCTCTCACCTGTATGGGTGAGAGATGGGCGAGACGGGTGAGAGATGGGTCAGACGGGTGAGAGATAAGTGAAAGATCGATTTCATCTTTTTCGTGTACATTTATGGAAAAGTAGTGATTTTCATCAAATATCAGTTAAACTATAGTCGAATACTTTGTTCAAACCGTCAAAACCACACTTAGTCGATCAAAAATGCATAAATTGAGTGGCTTTATTATGTCACATGTCAAAACAACTCTCTACTAGATTTTATTTTACCGTGAACTGTAGTTTGTGGGCGCGAATAGTCGAATGCTTAGATGTTATTAATTTCGACAATATGACAGTATTATGAAATCGATGTATGGATAATATTAACCTATTATCAATAACATTATTTATAATACATTGGGAGTTTAAAAATTTTCCAATTTCAAGTTCAAAAACTCTAAAATAGTATATTATGTAACAAGTGCGCAAAATAGGTTATTCCGTGAGTGTAAAGTTTGGAATATGAGACACAGGCGAACACGCAAGTGATGCAAGACGGAGGCGAACGCATAACGAGACGAAGGAGAACACGCGAGACGTAGGCGAACGCACGAGCGTAGCGAGTGCGTGCAGCCGAAGTCGAGCACGTGAAATTAAAAAAAAATCAATAATTTCCGAAAATTTGAAAAATGTTAGAAATTTTTGAAGATTCCATAATTTTTCCGACATTTTTATAATTTTATAAATTTTTGGGCATTTTGGAATTTTTGAAATTCTCTGAAATTTTGGAAATTCCAAGTTTTCGAAAATTTTCGGAAATTTCATAATTGTTCAGAAACTTTTATAACTTCCGAAATTTTTGAGCATTTCAAAATTTTGGAAATTTTTGGAAATTTTGAGAATTTAAAAGATTTTGAGAATTTGGGAAATTTATGGAAATGTTAGAAATGTTGAGAGTTTTGAAAATTTTCGGAAATTTTGGAAATTCTGAAAAATTTGTGGAGTTTATCGAAATTTCTCACAATGTCGCAATTTTTATATTGTTTGATAATTTTTCAAAACTCGTGTGGAAATATTTAGCGCACACTCATTTCGCACTGCTAATATATACTATATCAATGAAAAATGCTATTCGGCGCCTACATTTCGTGCATGAAAAAGGGCCATCTTTGTTTATGTGTAAAAAAAACATATTTTAAGACACAAATTTTTATATCCGGCAAATTAATAATCGAATAATTGGACTTCCCGATTGTATGAAATTTCCGAAAATTTTATTTTTGAAGAAATGTATTTTGACTGCACTTAAACTTATGAAGAATGTGTACCTAACTTGAAAATCTGTGAAATTTGAAACTTTAGAGACGGATTTAGAAAATTGTTAGTTTCAGAATTTATTTCTAACTAAAAATTTTGGAAATTATATCAATTATTGACTGAGCTCCTCGATGTTCAGAGTAAATTAGTATCAAAATACGTTTTCTGACAATTTCGATGATTTTTTGAACAAGTCATGATACTCAAATGTATCAAGAGTATCAAAAACTTTAACATTCATAGGGGTTTACAAACGCATGTTTTTGAAATATTCAGTTATCAATTTTTTCTCATTTTCAAAATATACATGAATGAATTATTTCACATTTAGCATAAAATTTACGAGAAATTCGTTTTTTGAAACAAATTCTCACTTGAGAATATGAAGTACTCAATCGAAAGTCAAAATTTTTCAGCTTGAAGATTGTATGATCGCAAGTTCTCGAAATTTGAATATTTTTTAACTCATTGTTTAATGTCCACTCCATTTTCAAAATGTAGTCAATGCTTTTAAGAATTCTCGACATTTTCAATTCCAAGGATTTTGAAAGCAGTTTTTAGGAATTTAAAGTTAACATGCTACGAATCTGAATTGAACCGGTACTTGATTCGATAACAGTCGACTATCGATGCTATCGATCGATAATTCTTCGTGTCCCAAAACCGCATCAAAAAATAGTATATTATGTTCCAAAGGGCAAAAAGTTTTATTGGACGAATGCGAGTTTATATTCCGAGGCGAAGCCGAGGAATATATTCGTATGAGTCCAAAATAACTTTTTGCCCTTTGGAACATACGATACTTTATACGCCGTAGGCAATAAAAACGTTTTTCGGGCCCGAGCAGGCCAATAAAGGACCGTTTATTGCACTGAGGTGTATAAAGTACATTATGTAACAAGTGCGCAAAATAGGTTATTCCATGAATGTAAAGTTTGAAACATGAAACGAAGGCGAACACGCGAGACGGAGGCGAACGCACAACGAGACGAAGTCGAATACGTGAGCCAAAGTCGAGTGTGTGAGCCGGAGTCGAGAGCGTGCTAGCCGAAATCGAGTGTTTAAAACTTTACACTCACGGGCTAACCTGTCGAGGCTAACCTCGTAACCTGTATTGCGCACTTGTTGCATACACTGCTTTTTTTTACAAATGCACAAATATGGCGCATTTCAGTGCACGAAAATTTCATAATTTTTTCGAAATTTTGATAGTTTGAGAAATTTTTTGGAGTTTTGGAATTTTTTAAATTTCGTCAAATTTTGAAAATTTTCAGATTCTTTGGAAATTTCGAGAATTTGGTAAATTTTCGGAAATTCTAAGAATTTAAAAAATTTTCAGTTTTGGAAATTTTCGGAAATTTCAGAAATTTTTGGAAATTTGGAGAATTTTAAACATTTTCGGTAATTTTGAGAATTTATTAAATCGAAAGGTTCATTCAGAAAGAATAGACTATTTATTTCTGACAGAGTAAAATATAAAAGGTTTCAATGTGGATAAAATGAGAAGTAAATAGAGAATTTTCATTTCGTATGGATTTCGAAATAACTCGAACGAATCGGAAGATTGATGAGCTCGTTCTCTGAAAAATTTGATGTCTATTTTTCCAAAGGCATTGTGTTAAATTTTAAATAGACATAATTTTATGCAAGGTTTTCGCCCTAATCGACACGTTGGTTGTTCACAAGAGGCCGAATCCCAGAAGCTAAAAAACTACCAAAACAAGTGGTGGAAAAAAGCAAAATTGATGTTTCTGATAAAGAAATGGATGAATCGCTTGCGAAAAACCAACGAATTTACTATAGGGTAATTGACGGAGAGTTCGGACAGTGGGAGACTTTGGACACTCTGCCCCCCTGCGACTGTGCGTGGCCGATTTTTTTGAAAATTACAGTGTTCATGTGTTTTGACATTAAAACAAAAAAGCGAGCTCTAAAATATCGTTATTTTTCAAATTTGAAATATTATTGAGTGTCATTCTTAAGAGGTTACGTAAACACACCCGAAAAATTTGTATGTCTTCTAGAAACGGGTACATTTTGACTGGAATAGTAATCTTGAAAGAAACATCAATAAAACTTAGAAAAAGGGTAAAATTCGATGATTACTCTATTTTATGTTTAACACTCTGACAACTTGAACGATTTTTTTTTTTTTTTTTTTTTTTTGAAAATGTCCGAACTCTCCTTAAAAAATTTCAACGGACGAATTTTCAATTTTTTAAAAAATGTGACAGGTTATTATTAAATAATGAGAAGTATTATTTTAACTTAAAGGATTCGATCTCAAGGATTTAGATAAACAATCAGAATTGAAAACGTGTTATTATTTTAATTTTTGCGACTGCAACAGCGATTCATAAGAGGTGTCCGAACTCTCCCTCACCTATCCTATATGTTCTTCCTCAGTGCAATGTAGTCATCAGTTTCCAGTGACCTTGTGGTCAAATCAGAAATCAGAGTACAACTGCTCCTTCGGTAACTCTGGACCTTCTGAGATTTCCAAAAAATTGCATTAGATTTCACAAATTTCTTATAAAGTTCTTCATTTCTGATAAGGCACCTTATATGACCTTAAAAGTTTCCTGAAAAGCTACAAGGTGACTTCATAAGTTATCAAAATACTTATAAGGTCACTTTATAAGTTGTTCGATAACTTATAAGGTCACCTCACAACTTTTCAAGAAACTTATAAGGCTGTATACGGTGCCTCATAAGAAATGAAACAAATTTTAAGGAAATCGTAAAATCTTGCGATGTTCAGATTTAAAGAGACATGCAAATAAACCATCCAATAATTATTTTTAGTTCGACAAAATTATAAATTTTCACCTGAACGCATTTCAACGCTTTATTTGCTATCTGTAAAATTGTAGGCAAACACTGCGTAGTATATCTTGAAATAAATATTCTCTCCGTATATTTAGTTATCAATCTCTAGGGTAAACTTGGTAGTACGATGATTTTCCCGAAATTCACACAGTTTGTACGACAAAATTTCAAAAATTTTTCGTATATTCAGCTCTTGAGTGATAAATTAACAGTTATAATAATCGTTAGTGATTAATTAATATTTCGCAAAATATAGTAATAGCAATTAAAGTACCACAAAACATCGTTTAGCCAAGTATAAAAACGTTTATTTATATATACCTCTGAAACTACCAGACATTATGACGAAACCTGCAAAATGTTATCGCAAAAATTGGAACAGTCATTGAGAAATATTATCATTTTTTGGTACGAAAATCATTTCTGAGCAGGCGCGTTTATCACGTGATACTGCGTGATACGCTTCCGTTCGCCATCAAGAAGGTATAAAATTACCTTCTTGCCTCCGACACTGATAAGGCTTGATGTGTCAGTCAAGTGTTGTCGTGGAAACGTGGTCGTTTTTCTGGACCAATTTTTGATGTGAGTACGTGTTTTTTTGTAAATGTCAACTCAATATACTACTTCACTCAAAAATCTACAAGTGTATAGAAACGTCATAAATCGTATTCCGGGAAACAAAATTCGAAACGCAAAGTAATTGCCCACTCATTTAGTAAATATTGACACTGAACAGCTGACTAGTCAACGAAAACGTAGATACTGGAGTTTGTACTCTCCAAACTACTTTTCAAACAAAAGTACTTTGTTTCAGTTTTTTAGCCGAGAAAGCACATGTTTTGGTGCTAAGCGTCGCGAAAAAAAAAACGTTCGAAAAATGGCTCTCGATGATGTCATCGAACACATGGGCAAATTTGGTCTTTACCAAATCGCTATGTCTATTGTGTTGCGGGTCCCTGTCATCATCTGCGGATTTCATTTGTTCGTCGTTGTGTTCATTGCCGCAAAAATCGACTCTCGGTAAAATTTTTAATAGACAACTAATGATCGAAGAATGGAATCGTCTGTTCGGCTCCGGGCGTGAAAATAACGGGAAAATCGGGGATATGACGGTAATATACGGGGACAACGTCAATATTCCAAAAGTAATGCCAGGGTTTGGTGTGGGCACTCTAGCAATGCAAAACCGGTCTCCCAGAAGATTCCCAAACACCTCATAAGATTTTAGAAATTCCTAACGAGGTTCTTCGTTTTTTATGAATTTCCTTCGATCTTATAAGGTTTTAGGGAATCATATAAAATTCAAAATTGAAAGAGATTGTACTACGAAAACTGCAATTCACGAATCAACTCTTAATCCCTCGCTTTTTTAATTTAAAAATTAAATAACATCCAATCAAGCGATCGAATGACACAAACCAGAACTTTAAACTGATGAATTTCCATGGCAGATGTTTGTTACCGTTTGAAGACCCGAAAAACGCGACTTATGGACTCTCAAAAGAAATGATGGAAAAGTTTTACCCTATCGAAAAGGGAAAGTATTCGCAATGTCAAATGTACGTCAACGCAAGTAACCTGCGAGCAACATCAGCTTGCGAGGGTTACGTTCATGACCTTTCCATGTACAACTCTACAATCACATCTGAGGTGTGGTATTTTCATTGTTTTATAGCATTTCAACTCAAACTTTTGGGAACAGTTTTCTATTATCAGCTCGCATTTCGAAGAACCAGGCTTCATGAAATAATTTGTCATTATTTCACAGTGGGATCTGGTTTGCGAAAAATCCTGGCTTCTTCCGACTCAGAACGCATTGTTCATGGTAGGCTTCATGCTCGGGTCAATCCTTTTCGGTGCTTTGTCCGACAATTTTGGGCGAAAGAAGATATTGTATACGTGTTTGATGTTGCAACTGGTTTTTGGTCTCGCGGTAGCTTTTTCCTTCCATTACATATTCTTCGTTGTGTTCAGAATGCTGATCGGCGCGGTTACCAGTGGCGTTTATCTCACCACCTTCATCATTGGTAAACGGGTTTTTCGGAAAACGACACTTTCAGTTTTCGAATTAAACCACTGGTTTTCATTTGAAATTCGCAGCTGTGGAAATGGTAGGCCCAAAAAGACGATCAGTCGCGGGATTGACTTGCCACTCATTTCTTTCCACCGGATATGTTTTGACTGGAGTCATAGCGAATTATATAAGAGATTGGAAAATGCTGCAAATCGTAGTGACAGTCCCAAGTGTTGCATTCGTAGGCTATTGGTGGTAAATTGATCATTTTTGACCATATAAAAAAATTCTGCCGGAGAATATTCTACTTGTTGACTCAAAAACGTTTTTTTAAGGCTTGTACCGGAATCAGCACGTTGGTTATTGACAAAAAACCGAAACCCAAAAGCCAAAAAAGTGCTACAATTCGCTCTTAAGAAAAGCAAAGTTGACCTTTCCGAAAAAGAACTCGATCAATTGCTCACTAAAAATCAACCGAAAATTGTTACCGATGGAAAGCAGTTGAATGTGATCGATATTTTCCGGAACTCCAGTTTAAGATCCAAGAGTTTTCTCTTGTTTTTCGATTGGTAATTTATTATTCGAAGAAATTCGTGAATAATCCCTTAAAACTGAAAAAATTGATGATTTTGAAATATATTTGCGACTTCGTGATGATTTTGAAAAAATTGTAATCATCAATTTTTTGGGAATTGAAGGTCCGTCATTACTGGAACTTATTATGGAATTTCTTGGAGTGCTTCGAGTCTTGGTGACAATCCGTACTTGAACTTTATAATTTCCGGACTCGTTGAATTCCCAGCATTGATTTTTCTGATTTTTGTGATGGATAAAATGGGGAGAAAAAAAATACTTTGTGGCAGTATGCTTCTCGCCGGCTTGTGTTTACTGATTGCAATCTTCATTCCAAACAGTAATTTTTTTTCTCGCGACGTATAAGTATTCAATTTTTTTGTATACTAGTTTTTAAATTTTTTTTGAAAATTTATGGAGTTTTATAAATTTCCAAAAGTAAAGAGTCAAAGTTATTCAAATTCTAGTTTTGGAAATGATCGTCAATTTGTGTAAGTTCGTGTAAAGGATCACTTATTTTAGAAAATTCGGAAACTTTTTTCGAAAACCCACAATTTCCGAACAATTGTGATCAAAGATTTCGCAAATAACATGTTGAAAAATTTTTTTGGCAAAGTATTCCGAATTAATAGTATTTTTTTACAAATTTTCAAATTATGTACCTATAAATTCTAATGTATTTTCCGAAAATTTGACGGACACGATAAATTTCTGAAGATTTCTGAAAATGCATAGAAATTTATAAAAACGAATACGAAAACACCTTAAAATTGCATACATTTTGTTCTCGAAGTTCTTCTTAACTTCTAAAAATTTCGAAAAATGTGAATCGAAGTAGACGAAAAATTCTAATACTCTTCTGAAACTCGAAAACATCTGTTAACTTTAAGAATTTTCCTAGTATAATAGTCATTAGTTCGATTTTTGATGAACTATTCGAAATTTGCTTTAAAATTACGTATCGATATCATTAATAACTTAATTGCAGATATTACGTGGTTGACTATAACCATAACAATGATCGGTAAATTGGCGATAACTGGCTCATTTGGCGTGATTTTTATTTTTTCTGCTGAGCAATACCCTACGGCAGTGCGACATGTTGGCTTGGGTGCATGCTCAACGTCTGCAAGAATTGGATCCATTTTAGCACCATATGTCATCGATTCCGTAAATATTCGGAACATCTGAATTATTTTCGATTAAAAAGTGTTAATTACACCTTAATCAAAATTTCCAGTACTTTTTTAAAAATGAATCGAAATATTTTTACGTAAAACATAATAACGGTCAGATCTTTTCCAAGCTCGAAATAAGAATATATTAACCTATGTATCATATCATCTAGAACCACTTCATAATGACCATTATTAATTACTGATTACAGAAAAAATTTTACGTACACACGCCAAACATTGTTTTCGGATCATTAGTACTGATCGGCAGTATTATAACTTTTCTTTTGCCTGAAACGTTGAATAAAAAATTGCCAGAAACGATCGAGGATGGAGGGTCTTTCGTGTGGTGAATACTTCAATTTATACTTTAAACAGTTGAAGCAAATAATTGTAGAATACTCAATGATTTATGCGTTTTTTTAGCATGAGGAATCCTTTCAGAAAAAAGGATCAAAAGAAAAGCAATGACGTGGCATTATTTGAAAAATCGATATACTGAAAAATTCTCAACAGATTTTTTGTTTTTGTACAGACAGCGAACGCATTTACTACGCTCAATTATGTGAATTATGACTTCCGAAATGAAATTTCAAAAAAGTGATATCATATATTTTTGCAATAATAAAGTACTTAATCTTTTTTTTGATAAGTATTGTTTGTTTATTGAATGTATATACTACTATGTCGGATACATTTTGGGATACAGTACGAATTCAGGCGAAAAAAAGGTGTATTCCAAAACAAATATTTTCTCACAGTAAAACAGTATGCAATCAAATTTTTTCATTTATTTTCGACTGAATTTTGAAATCGCATTTTTGGTTTTTGATTATTTTGAATTGCATATTATGATTCGAAGTACCAATGCATTAATTATGTTTATTACTAATTAAGAATAAGTTACGAACTTTTACGAATTTAAAAGTAATCTAAAAGTGGGACATCATTATTAATTTTGATTAATTAAATAATTAATAACGACTATTCAATTTGAACTTAATTTGAATTGATTATTAAGTTTTCAAACTTTGGAATAGACTTTTGAATTTTACGAGTGCGTATTATAGATTTTGTAATAAGAAATATTTAAGTATGAATTTCCAAATTTTACAATTTTGCTCTTCATTTCTTTAAATTTGTGTCATATCTGTTTCAAATTCTGCAGTGTTCCAAATGTGAAGTATTTGAATTACGATTTATCGATTTCTTAATTTAGAACTATATGAATTTTATTTTTTCGAATTTTTTAAGTGTATAAATTACGAAATTCGGACGGATTTCGTCCGTCGCTAAAAAAATAAAAGTGAAAAATGAATAATTCATATCTGAAACTTTTCGAGTTTGTTACATTTGAATTCAAAAATTTTAAACTTTTGGAGTTTCAAGTGTTCGAATATATTGGTATGAATTTTTTTAGATATTTGGTTCAACTATTTCAAAAATAATAATAAGCCTTCGATAAAATTTTTACACTATACCCATTTTCATTTGAATTCCTCAATAGTTATAGAAAAAAATTCTTTTTTACACGCAAAACATCGGAAAAAATTTCCATTTCCTTCGAATTATAGAAAAATAGTCGTATATCACACGTTGAAAAACCTCAATTACTAATAAAATTATTGTGATAATTACAATAATTTTTCAACCTGTGCGATTCACTGGCCTCCACCTCCAATCCTCGCATTTGTCAAACAATTATTCTTCCACTAGTTGCGAAACATACTGTTTTTGCAACACATTCCAAAATTTATCTTTAAGGCACGAAAATAAGTTTATCAACAACACAGTCAATAAAACCACAAATAATATGTAATAACAATAAATATCTAAAAGCTTCCAAGATAAAGAAATTAATGTCAGTGAATTCAACCTTGTTATCGTGTACCACTTTATTCAAACTAAATTGGTTAGTAGTTGAGTCGACGCCACGACACCAACGCGCATTTAAGAAAAGTGTAAACAGTGATTCTCGGGAAAAAACTTATCAAAGAGTGTATATACGAAAGTTTCCATTTTCTATTCTCGTGTTCAACGTAATGTCTACTGCAAAAATTTTCATACGAGTCTAAATAGTGACAACTGTTTATTTATTGATTATTTGCACACGTTTTCGTCTACAAGGTGCTACTCGTTCAACGAGACAACCAAAATGTACTCAAAATTTTATTCTTTTACTCGCGATTATTATCAAAATTTTTCACGTTTAACAAAATACCTCTTTTAGGTTGTACTCTGAGCATAACCTCTTTTAAAAAAGTTCGAAGAAATTTATTCTTCAACGCTGTGTATTTCGGACTCGAAGTCACGAGAATAATTTTCTAAAAATGGCTTTCGACGACGTCATCGAACGTATGGGCCAATTTGGTCCTTATCAGATCAAAATTTTTCTACTGCTGCGAATTCCTGCGATCGTCTGTGCGTTTCACAAATTCGCCAATGTGTTTATCGCTGCCAAAATGAACTTTAGGTACGTGGCTATTGAAGTATTTAAATTTGTACTATTTAAATTAGTAACTGTAGTTTTGACTATTCATATATAGTCATTTTCGAGCGAATTACTGCCAAGTATACTGATTGATTAGTCATATTTCGACTGATAAGGATAAATCAATTTTTATTACTTCAAGTTAGTCGAAAATAGACCAATTGAATTAGTTTTTTTTTTTTTAACAGTAAAATTATATTATTGGGATTAGTCATATTTTGACTAATTACGATTTATCAATTTTCATAACATCGAATTAATTACTCCAATTTCGACTACTAAAATTTTTATTTTCAGCACGTGAGTTTGTAGAGCAATAAAGCTCTATTGTCTGAATTGGTCACATTTTTGAAAATTACAATAAAGTAATTTTTTTAACTTCGAAGTACTCAAAAAATGACTTTGTAAAAGTCACTTTAGTTTTGGCTACTTAATTAGTCAGTTTTAGCTAATGACTATTTATATGACTAGAATTTCACTATTTGATTTAGTATTACTCCGACTGATTACAATTAGTCAATTTTTTCGAATATAAAATAGTCGACATTAGTCATTTAGCATTTGATTATGGTTTATAAGTATTTAACATTTCGAATCGTCAATTGTTCGACTGATTTAGCGAGTAGAATTCGACTATTAATTAGTTAAATTTCTCGTCTCTCTGAACTACTAATTATTTAATCAATGTATACTATTTTCAGTATTTTTAATATGAATTGACGAATCGTGTGAGTCAAGCTACTCGAATTTGACCACTTCGAATAAGAAATTGCAATTTTGTAAAATAAGTGAATAACAACAAATACGAAGGAAAACATCTAATTAAAAAATCTAAATGATTAAAATGACTGGTTTCACTGTCAGGTGCTTATTACCGATCGAAGATCCGCAAAATGTGACTTATTATGGACTCGAAAAAGAAAAATTTTCGCAATGTGAGATGTATACAAACGCAACTGATAGGCGAGTTACGTCGATTTGTGAGAATTACGTTTATGATAAAACCGTGTACAAGTCTACAATTACATCGGAGGTGTGTTACATGTTACAGGAATTGAATCATTTCATTGTTCTCCGTAACTCATAATAATCGTCTAATAGAAGTAAAATTTTCCAAAGACGATCACTTATTGAACGATCATTTGAAAAGAATCGCCTATTAAACGATCATTTAAGATTGTTTCATGGTACAGTGTTGCCAGATCGGAAGTTTTCCAGTTTACTATATTTTATCCAACGTCGTAAAAAAGTGCGTACTTTTTCGACTGTTCTCATATTTCGGACGCATATTTTTCAGCTTGTAGGATAATAGTAAATTTCTCATCTAGTATAACAATTATTTTTCAACGAATGTGAGGTTTCTGAATATTAGAATCACGTGTGTTGAAAACTTATTGTTTCGTTAGTTGCGGAATGTATTATTTTCACGAAAAATGTATGTACATGAGAAAATTGAACACGTTTTTATGGTCATGAGAAAAACATATTGACAATCTCCTGTCTAGCAATTAATACTATCATTAGCTCTATCAATTTCGGAAAAAATTTTTGATTCAACAAAATGTTTAATGATTTTTCAGTGGAATCTAGTTTGCGACAAATCCTGGTATCTTCCGACTCACAGTTCTTTGTTCATGGTTGGGGTCATGCTCGGGTCAATCGTTTTTGGCGCATTATCTGACAAATTCGGACGGAAGAAGATATTTTTTGCATGTTTAGTGTTGCTCTTAATTTCCGGTTTCGGGGTTGCTTTTTCGTTCGATTACATATCTTTCGTTATCTTCAGAATGCTAATCGGTGGTGCAATCAATGGCGTTTATCTCATCTCTTATGTCATCGGTAAATTGATTCAATAAATAATACTTTATTCCATAAATACTGACACGAACCCCTAATACAGCCGCTACTCAAGGATAAGGTCATTCGCGCTCGGACTGTCTCCTATCATCTATCAGTTCGCCGTATACTTTTAATCACTCTTAATCACTCTTAATACCGCATTTCTCGGCACCCCCATAGTATTCGATTGTGTAAATTTTTCGTCAATTAGGACGCGCACGCATGATAGAATTTTTGTAGCATGATCGTAACATCGAAATTTCCATGCATTCGAAACTCCGATGATTGTACCATAATTTGTGCATCACATTAATGAATGATGGTACAATTATGTGATCGCAGTTAGTCTAAATCATTGCATGATTTCGTTATAAAACGTGACTGTACAATGATTCGTGAATGTTTCAGTGTTTGCATCGAGAGAAGGTAGAATTTTTCCTCTCGATGATTCAATGATTTTTTAATCACTGTACAATTGTATATGAATCATGATTGATACATAATTGTTCAAAAGTGGACTACTCAAATGATGGCACAAGCATGTGTAAATGATTGCGACCTCGAAAAATGTCTCCAATACCTCCGATTTTCCTGAAAGTGCATCATTGTACAATCATGTAGGAATCAATAATAATTGTACAATTATACAAATCATCGTACATCATCCGTATGATGAATCAAATTCTGCAATTATGGTACAATGACTGTTAATACTGTGCATTTACAGCAACGAAAGCCTGAGCAGCGGTGGTATTGGGGGTACGCGCTGTATTAAATGAATTTAATTAATTCTGAGTAAGATTGTTCCTCACCGGTATTTTCTGATTCTCTAGCTTTAGAAATGGTGGGGCCTAAAAAACGCAAAGTTGCAGGACTTGCTTGTCAAGTATTTTTCACGATCGGTTATGTCTCAACTGGTATCATAGCGTATTTTATAAGAGAATGGAGAACATTGCAAATCGTGTTGACTGCTCCAAGCATTGCATTTTTGGCATATTGGTGGTAAATTTTCCATTTCGTATATTTAGTTCAACCAATGTTAAAAATTTTGCAACTTTACAAATTCAAGGAACTGAACCGAAAAACCAATCATAAAAATGTGGCATTTATTCATTTTTTTGTTAGAAATGTCTGTTTTTAAGGTTTATCCCAGAATCAGCACGTTGGTTGTTAACGAAAGGCCGAGACCAAGAAGCCAAAAAAGTGCTCAAACACGCGTTGACGAAAAATAAAGTTGATGTTTCCGATAAAGAACTTGATGAATTGCTCGCCAAAAATCAACCAAAAATTGTTAGTGGTGGACGGCAATTAAATGTGCTCGATATTTTTCGACACCCCAGTTTAAGATGGAAAAGCTTCCTGCTGTTTTTTAACTGGTAACAATAAACATGGACTTTCGAGATTCATTAGTCGATAATTAAGTAACTTCGTAATATTATTAAATACTCGAAAATCTCTAAATTTTTACATTCTTTGCTGTCGAAATATTTAGTTTTCGGGAAATGATTGACAATCTGAAGATAAACTGAGTGAAAATAATTTTAATCGTTTGAAAAAACCTTTTTTTTATATAGGACTAATTATAGTCGAGTGCGATTGAATTGTTTAATAATTCAGAAGAAAATATTGTATTTAAATTATTGATCGCAAAAATGACCCCCTAATGTACACAAATCATTTTTTTCAACATTCCAAAAGATATTGATTATAATTAAAAAATGACAAATGACATGAAATTTCAGGTTCGTCGTCAGCGGAACTTATTATGGACTTTCTTGGAGTTCTTCGAGCCTCAGTGACAACCCGTACCTTGATTTTACAATTTCTGGTCTTGTAGAAATTCCCGCATATATATTTCTCTATTTCGCAATGGACAAAATGGGGAGAAAGAAAATATTGTGTGGAAGCATGTTACTCACTGGCTTGTGTTTATTGCTTGCGATCTTTATTCCAAAAGGTAATTTTTAAAGAGTTCAGATTGATAACGATTTTCGAAAAAAAATTGACAACTGCGAACTCTCGTTTACACGTGATTATTTCAAAATTCATAAGACTTGCAAGCTGAAAATTTCGAATGAAACAGAAAATTTTCAATATAAATAGAGAATTTTTACCATTTTTTCATACTGGTGATTCAATTATTTTTATTCCGAAATATTTCGACATTCAAAATCAGAGTAATTTGAGGAAGTTTTTTTGGCCCCAAGTCATCAATATAAACAAATTTTCGAAGTCTTTCGTCCCGCAAAGATATGTCGTGTTGAATAATATAAATAAACATCGTATTATTGTGTAAGGAAACATTTCAGAGTTCCGAAATTCCGAAACTAAATTCAAACTAATGTTTCAGTTATTTGTTTACAATTTTAATAAACAATTCAATTCCCCATGAATTCGTAAAGTATATACAACTCGTAATTATCGTTTAGATATTTTCATGAAATTTTGTGGATTTTTCAATTGGGGTAATTTTTCAGAGATTACATGGTTGACCATCACTTTTGTGATGATCGGAAAATTGGGAATAACAATTTCGTACGGAGTAATATACATGTTTTCTACTGAGCAATACCCAACTGCAGTGCGAAATGTTGGTTTGGGCGCATGCTCAACCTTTGCGAGATTTGGAGGGATTTTAACACCGTATATCAACGATTCCGTAAATATTTTCATTACACCAGAATTCTCAATTTTTTATAAAAACTACACGCACATAATTGATTATTACATGAATAGTATTTAATACCCAAATTTGATATTTGATTATGACGTCAGTAACTTTACATAGAAATATTTCTGATCTCCAACAAAATTATCAAAATCAACAAGTCACATTAAAATTATAAAAAAATAACGACATTTTCTAGAATATATATTCTAAATTTTGTAAAAATTTGAGAAGTCCTGGAAAATTTTAAGTAATTTGGATTTCGAGAATTAATTCGACTGAGGACCTTTTTTATATATGATGATAAATACAAGAAATTTTAATTTTAACAAATAAAAAAATGCAAAACTAAAGGCATCCGAACTGGACGTCAAAGTGAAGTACACATCTAATAAAATCCTATTTTTGAAACATATAATTGAAAAAAAAAAAAAAAAATTCAAGTTACATCAAATTTACAGGAAAACTTGTATGTTCATTTGCCAAAAATAATTTTTGGAACACTGGCTTTGAGTGGCGGTGTTTTGTCTTTACTTTTACCCGAAACATTGAACAAAAAATTGCCAGAAACAATAGAAGATGAAGGACCTTTCGTGAGGTGAATATATAAATAAATAGAAGAAAATTGCTTGAAAATAATCAACGTTATTAATGGATCGTATATTTTTCAGCATAAAAAATCCTTTCAGAAGGAGAGGGAAGAAAAGAAGCCAAGAGAGTCAACAAAACGGTGAACAATTGTAAAATAAACAATTGATCCATGAAAATGTACTCAGAATTTTTCTACTGATTCTTAAATACCCATCATTTGCATTTTTTAATATTTCAATACTTCCATGATACAACCTTAATTATAATCGAATATAAAAACAGTGACATGAGTTTACGATATTAACGAATTTTTCCGTTTTTGATCACAAAAGAAACAGTGTAAAATGATGATTTAATTTAAACCCGTAATTACTTAATGAATAATTTTAATTAATAAAGATTGACAGAAAAATACTGCATCAGTAACTTGTTCTACGCACATGAGATTCCCTAAATTTTCCAGCTTTTCCCGAATTCCCTGATTTTCACCAACTATCTATTTCCTTAAAATTAGTAGCCACCCTTTTAACACCGTTTTATTCATAAAAAAAAAACAAAAAAAAAACAGGGTTCCAACGAAAACAAAGGAAAAAAACTCGTATTTTCATTCGTGGCATATATTTTTCCATAATAAGTTATAACCAGTAATATAATTTTTATAAGATCATTTTGGTCTTAGAATCTACATCTCACAGATTCGCCTCTGGTGCAATAAAAAAGTTTGCTCGCTTTTCAACGATTTCTCCTATCGTGATACGTATTTATAAATTATAAATATTTCTATGAATGTCCAACATTGATAATGGTTCATTACCGGCCTTCTTATAAATTTCCCAAATGCCAGGTATGTGGCAAAAAATTTTATTCAACGAGATTTCGAGCTGATTCGCCTTTCACGAAGATTGTCAAACTTTTTGGTACCCCAAGTAGTGTCTATTCGAATAAAATGGCATTCTATTTTCTATGATCTTCAAATTTCTCCTAATTTCATGAAAATTCAGTGCAAATAGACACTACCAGGCGCGTAGCTAGAAAGAGATTTTGAGGGTTCAAAGCCTCCCTGAAATCTGAGAATAATCATTTTTCAAGATTGAGATCTAATCATGTAAAATTGTAGTAAAATCGTTATTTTAGCGCGATATGAATGTTTGTTCTTTTTTTATTTGACAGCGGTTTAGATTTTTGTAGAATTACGCCAATTTCTCCAACATTTCTGTTACACAATTCTGTCAAATTAGCTAATTTGAGAAGTTTCCAAATAAATAAGGAACTTCTTGGATTTCATCGAAAACTCAATAAATGCAAAAATGTTGAATGTCTGAAACTGTAATTTTCCCATA
This sequence comes from Platygaster equestris, assembly GCA_030522785.1. Lineage (NCBI taxonomy): Eukaryota > Metazoa > Arthropoda > Insecta > Hymenoptera > Platygastridae > Platygaster > Platygaster equestris. Next base: position 25,088 of record JAPYZK010000324.1, read on the forward strand.
CAAAAAGTTGAATTTGCACATTCCAAGTACGAAAACTCCAATTTTGCATGCGGAATATTTCAATTTTCAAATTTTCGAATTCCATAATCGCAGTTCGTAAAATTACCAACAGATAAATTGTAATTCGAATATTCCAAATTTTCAAATTCAAATTTCGAAGTTTTCGAATTTCAGAAATTTTCGATTCCCGAATTTGATAATATCAAAATTTCTAGCATTTAAAATTTTCGAAACCCACAAATTTTCCCGTCACCAAAAAAAAATTAGTTTCTGTCAAATTTGTATGTTCTCGAAAATGTTCATGCATTTTCCGAAATTGTTAAAAATTCAAAAAATTTGAAATAATCATTCACCAATCAACTTAATACAAAATATGATATTTTTAAAGACTTTTTATCAAAACGCCATTCGAAAATTTTTTCTGGCTACGCCCCTGGACACTACAAACTCCTACCATTTGTATCCCATTTCGCTTTGGATATTACTTACGATATTTTTCATAATCCAATGATTTTCATAGAAATCGCAGGTTCGGAAACAAGACTATTCGAAATTGGAACATGGAAAAGCACCGTGATTCGCAGTAAAAACATTACCGATTTAAACGGTTCATTATCATATTTTACAAAATTTCTCCCAGTAATTATTACGGCAGTAAAGGTATTAAATTATGACAGTGGTTATAAATGCTTGAATTACTGTAAAAAGCTGGAAATTACAACCCCAAAAAGGATACGAACTTTTTCACTTGCACATCACGCGTGTATAATAAATAACAAGGTGTACATGAGAAAAAACGCGGTTAACATATAAATGACTTAGATTGTATCAACAATATTTTTCGTTCTTGTAACTGAGACTAGAATTATTGAAATGAAGTCGATTAATACTGTGGCGCAGTCGGGAAAAGAGAGGGCGGATGAAAAAAAAGCACCGAAATTAAGAATTTAATAAATTTTCTGAAACTGAAAATGTCCTGTAAAATGCTCATGAAAATTTCTGAATATTACGAAGACAATTTTTTGGAATATCATCAAATTTTCGAAAATATTTGATATTGATATTTCATATAATTCGAATGTATCAGCACGAAAAATTCTAAATTTTTAATTCTGAAGGATATAAACTTGTGAATTTCAGAATTCAACTCGAGTAAAATAATTATTTACGTCTACAGTTAGTGATTTCAGATTCACAAATACGCGATTTATAATTTGAAAATTCGAAATTCCACGATTAAAATGGAATAATCGTGAGATTCAAATTTTTCTAAGCGTTAAAACTGTGGAATCGGGATTTTCAATTTTTGGATTATTAAAATATTATTTACGAAGATTAAAGATTAAAAAACTCAAATTCTTAAATGTAAATTGTAATGGAGTTTTTCATGAAGTCGCCTTGTAAAAAAACTAAAACTAAAATAAAAAACGAAATTCCCATAAGGAAATTTGAAATTTCATACGAATTTTATCAATTCACATAAGAATCGAAATTAACATAATTAACATAATTAAAAAAAGTGTAAAACGCCATGTCAAAATTCTTCTACAAATTAAAAACACATCCATTTCGAGGTTTACCATCAAAAATTTCAATTAATCGAAAGGCTCTACGCAATAACCGGATGCGCATTATAGGATTTCTCGAGCGCGCAACCGGTTATTGCAGAAAGCTGTTCAATTCACGAAAACTGAAAAATCCTGACTTATCACAATATTACCAGAATTCGACTCAATTTTAATTGGATCAAATCATCATAATTTCTCCCCCTTCTCCCACCTTAAAATCTTGCCTTACAGCGCCACAGAATTCGTACATTAACATTCAACTTCACATAGTTCTAGGAACAATTTTCCAACATTGAAACATGTTCTTGTCTCCCATTAACATTTTTTATACCCATAAACCTTGGAGTTTCAACAAACGAATGTCTTAGGTTCAAGCTGCAAAAAACAGAGAGAAGAAAAAAAAACTTGGCGAATTTTTCTTAAATCGATGACTGGGAGCAAAAAAATGTTCATCAATTATTTAGACTCGGAAATATTTTAACTTTCGAAATCAAAAAAATTTGTAAGTACTTTTTTCGTCTGCAATTCATTGATTTAAGAAAAATTTAGGAAAAATGAAAAACAATCATCACAATCACGAATAAAATTACGCATGACACATCGAGTCTTCAATCGCGGAATAATTCGCCCTCCCAAGAAACGAGGAAATCGCGATTCCAAGCGATTCAATCAAATGCACGTAAACCAAAAATCCAAAATTGTTCATAAAATACGAAACTCAACACTTTCAAACATTTTCACGACACACTCAATTTTAAACACTACAGTTTTGAGCTTGCATTAGAAATTTTCATCGTCATTAATTATAAAGAGACATTTTTGCATTTCTGTGAAAATACGAAATGGCAAAAAACCTGATACCTAAATTCAATTTCATAACTCCTAATCTAAAAATTCCCAGACTCACTGCAAATCAGTAATTACGTGATGTAATTGATAGACGAAGTGACAAATTTTTAATAGAATCATCAAGATTTATGAGTTTCGAAAATCGATCTACATGCGTGACTTGCATGTATCATTAGAAGTATTTATGGTTTTATAGGATTTATAACTTACAAAAAACTATAAATTTTTAGATTATGAATCAACGTAGATGCTACACCACAACCTTAACTACGTTAAAATGTTCCCCTTAAAAAATTGCAAACTTCAATATTTTGTTTTGCAATGCATGCTCGAGTCACGCACTTGAAAATTCCATCATCCTCGCGGTTTTCTGACTAGAGTAAAGACGATTTTTCACGAAGACACTCATGTTTACATGGGATTTCATTTGGCAGTGAAGTCAGGCCAGTAATTTATGTAGTAACGAAAAGTTGAGCCTTCGAACAGTCGGTCGAGCCACATCGGCAAACCGTCCAGGAGGTTTTCCTGGTACAAAACGTCGTTCTCAGCCTGAAAAACGAAGAAAATGAAATAAGTAATTAATTAAGTTTTCATTTTTTTAGAAGAGGGGGGGGGGGGATTTATATATAATTAAGTGTTTACAAATTCCTCGAATTTTCAACAATTCTCGAAAATGCATCACAATTTTTCAGAACTTTCGAAAATTTACAGAAATATATATATTTTCTTTCGATAATAGGGAAATTCTTGAAAAATGATTTGTCAACTAAAAAATAAAATTTGATACACAAATTTTCAATCTGAAAATTCGCAAAATGAACATGAACTTTGAAAATTTAAACAATCGAATTCAACAATAGTAATGACAAGATAATTTATAACAATCTTAATACTACACTGTTTGAGCATTTTACCATTTTTGCACTCCACATTTTTCAAAAATCCCAAAGTTGAACATCAAAATTATTCTATGATTTTGAAATTGATAATTAAAAGTTCAAACATTAACCATTGACACAAATGTATTCAAATTTTCGGAATCAAAAGTCTTCAAATAATCGAAAATAATAACTCAAATGTTCGAATCGACAAATTCATACATTTGAAAATTCGGATTATATTAGCGAAGAATTTGAAAATCAACGAAAACATTAATACATAAATAGAAGTCCACAACAATGTGATCATTTCAAAATGAAATGTGATAATTGAAAAAATCACTCATTAAAATCTAAAAACATGTAAAAATTCACAAAACCTAATGTTCAACTTCTTGAATTTTAAGATTCCTGAAGGATTTTCAACAAATTCTGTCGAATAGCACACAATGTTGTCGAATTTTCAGAATATATATAATATTTTTCCCAAAAATGATTCTTTAACAAATTTCAAAATCATGAAGATGTTGCAAAATCTTGGACGATTCAATATCTCCATGAAACACATTAAATTTTTGAGAAGTTATTGAACAAAACTATGCTGAATCATCCAAAATTCCTAATATTAATGAACAGTCCAATGAAAGTTCCATCAAATGTGTTGATTACAAGAATTATACACAGTATTGAAGTACAAAACTGAGGATGATCAAACATTCTCAAGAATTTTACAAATACGTCGAAATAACTGTCAAATTTTAAAAAATACGAAAATTAGGCTATCACACGGTGTGCAAAAATTTGTCATAATTCGATCGCAATCGTGGGAAATAATTTCTGTGCGTCAGGTTCTGGATGTTGTATTTTACCTCATCATGCGACATTTCTGAGTCGCTGGAGCTGTTGAACCCTATAAATGCACCGAGTTCGGGATCGGTAGACCTTTTTCCCAATTGTTTCATCATTCGTTCCATGCGCTGCAATGCATTCAAATATTATATTATTTTATAATCACACATTTCATTTCATAATAACACAAATATGTATATTATTCCGTAATTATTTTATATATACTTACTTTTCATTATTTTCAAAGAAAAAAAAAAAAAAAAAATATCGACAGAAGTGAAAATTATAATATAAGCACTTCAAAATGTGATTCAATAAAGATGTCATGTAAAAACTGATTGCCAAAAATTTCATTTGATATTTTTCAAACAAATGTATAGTTAATTTTTACTCCTGGAGTGGATTTTCAGTCTTGAAATAAATTTTCATTTTAGATAGTTGATAAATTGGTTTGATGAATTTTGTGTATTTAAATGTATTTTGTAAATTTATAAAATTGGGGAAAATATTGACGTTAAAAAAGTTCTAAATCAGAAAATTCAAATTCAAATTCAAGAATCTCAGTCATTTATAATTTTTACATTAAAATTGACAAATTTCGAAATTTAAGAAATCTAGTTTTAAAAATTCAGGAGTTTTAAAATGTTAAAATACCAGAATAAAAAATTATGCGAAACTTTGAAATTTTAGTAATTTGTAGAATATGAAAATTGTAAATTAAATTCCAGAAATCTGAATATTCAGACACGAAAATCAACAAATAACAAAGTATAAAAATGTGAATGCTAAAAATCTAACTTGTGAATAAAATTGAACTATTAAAAACTTTCAATGTTTCAAAATAAAAATTCTAATAACAAATATTAAAAATTAAATTAAATTATAAATATTAAATATTTATGTATATTATAAATTATATATTATAGTACAAATATTAAATTAAATTAAAAAACAAAAAATCCAAAATTATTAGATTAAGTAAATTGTAATGAAATTCTTCAAAATCTTACTCTGGACCCTTTGCCTTTACTGCACTCGGGATGTTTTGCATGGTACATGCAAAAATACTTCCTATGCCCGTTCAAGGACAAGACAGTGCCAACGCAATTTTTCGGGTTGATATTCAAATCTCTCGGTTCGGGCAGACTCAGGGTCAATATTTCTTTGTACCACTCGAGTCCACGCTCCAGCAAAAGATGCCCGAACATAAGCGTTTTGTTTTTCCTGTACAACAATTTCAAACATCGATTAAGGTGTTTGAGAAATTTTCAAAAATGAATTTCAAGATTTTTCTAAAATTTGGTTTTACCATAGAATACATATTTCATGTTTGAAATTACCTGTATGGCCATACAGCTTTGTGAAACGCCGGCAAAAGCTTCAGCCTACTCTGGTTATCGACCAACAATATAATAGTACGACATCCTGGTTTCAGAAGCCGAACCATACCGTTGAATTTTTCAGCTCGCAATTCGTGCAAGCGCAATTCTGGCTGCGGCGTCGTGGATTTTCCATTGCTTTCTTTCCACTTTTTGTTCATCTTCATTTGCACGCTGGCTTCTTCTAGCTTCCTGCAATTTCAGACCAAAATAATAATTTCTGAAAGTTATATACACTAAGAGACCTTTGTGTAAAATAAAGTAAACATGTTGTTAGATTTGCACAACAGAAAGTTTCGTGGATTTTATGAAACGAGATTTTTTCAATTTTTTTATTTTGTTGGTACTTACACCAAGCACGACATTCCATAACCAGCAGCTCCGATAAGAAGGAAAGTCGCCAGTACGGAAAGACAAGAGAAAAGTTGTTCTTTCGTCAAAGATTCCGAAAGATAATCCACGGCTGATAATGCTCTTCCTATAATTCTTCCCACCGTTCCCTGTAAATGATTTTATTAATGATTTAGTTTCATAATTGGAAAATGTATTTTTTGCTTACCGGTGTCCAACGTACTCAAATATTTTCAAGTTTAAAGGTTACGAAAACCGAACTTTGAAATGGAAAACATTCAGATTTAAAAAACTTAAAAATCCCTCAAATTCTTAAATTTGAATTTGGAAAATTATTACGGAACTGAAAATCATAATTTTGAATGCTAAAATTTGAGAACCTCGCAATTCGAACTTGAAGTTGATGCAAGAGTTCTAAAATTCGGAATTTTAAATAAAAAACTTCCGACGTCCAATTTTAATTATTGACATTCTTCAAGTTCGAAAATGTTGGATTTAAAAGTTAAAACTTAAAAAATTGAAAAACTTGAAATCCATAATGTCCAAATTGAGAATTGTGTGATTTTAAAACTTCTGAATCAAAATTTCATTCAACAATCATATAATTATATATTATTATTAATTATATATTAATTGATTTATTATAATAAATCATATACTATTATTGTTATCATTATTATTATTAGAAAACATTCAATATTTCATAACTTACAAATTTTTATATCAAGAATTTCAATATTCCGAGAACGAAACAATTAAAAATTACACAATTTTCCCTATTTTCTCAAAATCGTATTTCACCTGTGCGTGTTCGTCCGCCAATTCGCCAACCTCGGCCGCGTAAGGAAGCGCTTCCGAAGCACGCAAAAGTCTTTGCAATGTTTTCTCGAGCTCCCGTCGCGTTTCATTCCACCGATTTTCATCTTGACTCGCCTCCTGCCAATCGTTCGGCAACCACTCGTACTTCAAGTGACTCGCGTCTCTTCTCCAAATTATCACTATGTGCAACAGTGGATCGAGTGGGCTTTTTTCACTCTTGGAAAGTGCCGATACGAACTCTGGCTGCGTTTCTTGGTACACATACGTGTACCTTACGCGTTCCGTGCTATATTGACAAAATTTTATTTATTGACAAACAAGCCTTAAAATCAATTGAATTAATGTAAATGTTCCGAATTTCATTTTGATTTCCACAATGCGACAGATTTACAACAGATAACAGATAAATTGCGAACTCAATTTGCTGAATAACAATTTTTTATCAAATTCTGTAACTTGTTTGGAACATTTTCAAAGTTTAAAAATCAATACTTCGCCAAAGTTTTTGAAATGATCAAAATTCGATGATTTAAAAGTTTTTCATCATGTTTTTGAAAAATGAGTCATTCAGAATCCCAGCGGTGATAAATTATCAATCCGCTGAAAATTTTACATTTCCCTACCTATGGGGAGATTCGGTAGCAGCCTGCCGAAACTTGTTCCTCGCTAAATCATGCACCGCACTGTTCTGAGAAATCAAAACAGCACACAAGCGCTTCTGGGGCTTCAACCATTCCGGTGGACAAACGGAATCCAGCATAGCTTGATTCGAAAGTCGGGGCAGCAACAGAAATTTATTGCTGCCAATGACGTTGTGCATCGTCTCGCTTGGTATGTCTTTCATGCTGACGGAAGCCATTGGCTTCTCCGAATTTTCATTGAACAACAACAAAGTGTCCAAGTCGCCCAAGATTTTGTATTTCGCAGTCACGTTTTCAGTCTCCCTTTTACCAGCCTGCAATACAAAACTTCAAGTAAAAAATGTACAGCAATAGAATATTTATCACACATTTCCATACTTTGAGGTTTTTTAGGTTTTGACACTCCATCAAAGGGGCTGTCCATTAATTACGTAAGAGAATTTTGCCGAAATTCGGACACCCCCCTTCCCCTTGTAAGAGTTCCGTAAAATTTCCAAATACCCCCCTCCCCCCCCCCGCCTCCCGTCAAATCTTACGTAATGTTTTGAAAAACTTTTTTCTCCTAATAAATGCATTTACGTGTAGGTAATGTTGATACTGATATTGTTAATTCTGTATATCGTCACGTTCAAAATTTATTATAAACGTCATGGATTGATTGAAGAACATTTTTTGACAGACCTCTAGTTCTTTATAAACAAGACAATGATAAAAACAGATGGACTGTCGTCCATTTTTTTGTCAGAAAAATCGGTCATTTCCGAATCTACTTCATCAAGTCACTACTATTTTCAGTCCATTCGACTACACTGATATCAGTTTAATATTGGGAAATACAGAATATTTCGTCTTTTCTTTTTCTGAAATTGTCAGAGATTTTTTTCAATTTTCTTTGGACCGTAGCAGTGGGATTTTGGTGGGGTACACAAAATTTCGTGAAATTTGAAAAATGTAGATGAATTTCTATCAATATTCGTATTAAATCAGAATTTGTGGGTGTTTACCTTGCGTTATTAGTTTATGACGCGTTATTTATTCGTAGATAGTTAATATAAAATTATTTTAATATTTATCAATTTTTATGTGTTATTTATTCATTATTTTCCTCATATTAGCTACAGTTTCGTATTCTGCACCAGATAACACTTCTGAAATTAAATTTGCGCGGTAATTTAAGTGTCCATGCCGAATTCAGTACAAAAAAAGTAACTCCACTGTTACTCTACCGAAACTCCACTGAAACAGTGGAGTTCGTTACGAAAATTCTTCCTTCAAGTATCAGAAGGTTACATTGCAATCCATGACTAAAATTTTTCTCCAAAATCCCACATATTCAAATCTTTACGTAAGGTTTAACTACCCCTCCCTCCCCCTTGTAAGGAGAGCGTAAGGATCCATCGAAACCCCTCCCCCCGTCCCTCGTCCTTACGTAATTAATGGACAGCCCCAAAGATTTTCGGGATTACT
>JAPYZK010000325.1:0-29659 GCA_030522785.1 Platygaster equestris
AACCCTAACCTCAAAATTACAAAACTGTGTATTGCTGCAATGTTTTTGTTGTTGTTTACAGAAGTGTCGAATACAGTCATAATCAATCCCGATGAAAATTAAAGCAACGAAAGGGATGATTAGTTTTAAACTCCCTAAAATACGCAGTAAAGCTCTAAGGGCGATTGTTGCGTCAGTTAATCAGGTAACCCATTATTCCCCCCCCCCCTAGACAGGGCCATGAAATCACATATTTCTCGCGGTTGCCGAGAATTACCAAAAATTCGGAAATTGCGAAAATTACGAAAATTCTCAAAGTTCCAGGAATTTTGAAAATCAGGAAACATTATTTTTCGATTATTATTATTATTATTATTGATTATTATTATTAACTCTGTCGCTCCGCTTGAATAGTCACATGTGTTCCTATTTTAATTACTCCGTAAAAATTCTATATCAAAAACTTTTCGAAATTGTACGAAAAGAGTCACTCAAATTTCGCCTCTTCAATGGTTCAATCAATTTTAGTGACACTCATTGTCAGAAACGATAAAAAATATTAAATGAGCAATGATTTTTTAGCGACAATCGGGACTGTGTACCATGGAACTAGAATATTCCGAAGTTTGGACAGAGACTTTCTCTGAATTCGAACTATTCAAATGTTTGGACTTCAAAAGAAGCAAAAGTTTGCAGTAAAAAGATGTTAGAAAATGTGCCAAGTACTTGCTAGAAAAAGACATTGATATCGACGATTTGAAGCTGCACGATAAAGTTATTAATTTGAAGAACTTCCTGGCGACGAAAAGCGACGATGAAAAAAATGTACGATGAAAAATGTGCGAGCTCTCGGATTAAGAATTTTTTACAGCTACTGTAAACACTGAAAGTAACTACGAATTTATTAGAATCGCTCAATATTTCTATGCTATTCTAACATCCCTACCAATCCTAGTATGACTTTATAAAGTCATAATTCTATTTTTTGGTATGAGTATAATAAAACGATAGAAAATATTCAAAGATCTATTGAGAATCGTAAAACAATTATTATTTGCCCTATCTGTCACTGACGAATATTGTTTTTATGAGCTAAAACATACATGCAGTCACGACAATAGGTAATATAATATTTCGATCGATTTCAATGGTTGAAACGGTCTGAAACGTTTGATGAAAATTCTAAATCGCAACAGTATCGATTTTCCTTGTTTATAATACGCGAAATCAATGCGGTTATATAATTTATAGCGAATAATTTATACATAACCTCAATTTTCTTGGAAATTGAGGTTATGTCATATATTTTTGTATTTGGAAATTGATATTGTCACAATTTCAGATTTTTACGAATGTGTCCGACCATACCATTTATTTAAATAGATGAAAATATGACATTTCCTATCGCCGTGACTGCATTTCTGTTTTAGCTCATAAAAACAATATTTGTGATGTTTATAGTGTCAGATTAGGCAAATAATGATCATTTCACGATTCTTGAAAGATCTTTTAACATTTTCTTTCGTTTCACTATAACATGACCGAAAAGTAGAAGTATGACTTTCGGCGACTTTATTATGACTTCATAAAGTCATACTAGGATTGGTAGGGTACATATCGCTAATTTCGAAAGAGTCTTCTCTCATCAACGCGCAATGGACAAAAGAGAAAAATAGTTTTTCTGTTCAGAACAGGCGACGCATTTTGACAGTCAAGTTCATTTTTTCAGAGTACAACTGTGTTGAATTTAAGAAACTTCTGATGCATGCAAATACATGATGCACGTCTTTTTTTTTATCTAGGAGTAAAAGTATGACGTTTAACGGTGGGGCCGATATTTTCGAAACGGGGCGTAGGCAATTAAGCGCCGAAGGCGCGATGTTGCTAAAGCCTTGTTTGAAAATATTGGCCCCACCACGAAATTTTTGCATTGCTGTGCATGTGGTAAATATACGCACTTTAGATGGTTGAGGCATAAACAAATTGTTTCAAAATGAGTTAATCTACTCGTTGTAATATACTTAATAGTTATTGGAAAGAACGTCACATTCGTCCACTTTTTTTTCCATCAAATAATTCGAGGTCACTAAAAACAATAGCAACTGTTATCCACAATCCTCATTGAAATTCCCATCAAAAAGTACTCTCCTGAATCGGCACGTTCCTCTTTCTCCCGAGCTCTCGGATCAAGGAAAGTTTCGACAAAGTGGCGCGTGCCCGCAATTACACGTGCGCTCACGAGCACGTGCGAGGCATGTCACGAGTCTGCGGAACGGGTGTGTCAGGCAAGGACGCGCATCCTTGTCACCACTTAAAGGTAGAAAATCAGTCAGTGGCGGATACCACGTTACACGCTGGAAGTGACGAATTTTGTGGATAAAGTGGCCGACTGATGTCGAGTGGTACAAAAGAAACAAATTATCGGGGCGCTGAAGTCGTTATAAGGCGTGGATATCGATGTTTTCTGATATTTTCGTAGTAGGGAATTGCGTTATGAGTCTTTTTCGACACTGTTTGGTAGTTCTACGTATATTTCCGATAGAAAAACGGGTGTTCATTTAATACTCGCGAGAAATGTGTAGTTTTGGGGCCGAGAGTGGGGGAAATAGGGGATTACATTATGGTTGACGTGAAGTGTGGGAAAAATGGCTACTTTTCCCGCTAGTCAAAGAATAGTATATTTATTAACGAGATAGCACTTTTTTAACGAATGTGATTCGAAAACTCGTCTTCCAAACTTCACTTTAATATATAATTAATTCCGAAACCTTAAGTTGAAAGTTTAATTCCGCAACTTCGAGCTAAAAATTAACTTCCGGAACTTCACGGTTAGAGTTCACATTAGAAACTTCAAGTTTGGACTTGAATTCGTGAATTTGAAGTTCAATTTCACAACTGAGATAGGCATTAACTTCAGATATTTCAAGGTTATAGTTGTTTTCGAAACTTTAAAATTCAATTTTGCAAGTTCAAGCCAGAAATTACCGTTCGCGACATTCGAGGTTACAGTTTATATAAAAAGTTTCTAGTTTGAACTTCAATTCGGAAATTTCAAGTTTGAACTTTGATCAAGAAACTTCAAATTCGAACTTGAATCCGGAAACTTCAAGCTTAACGTTTTATTCCGTAACTTTAAACTGGAAATCAGTTTTCGAAACTTCACGGTTGAACTTCAAGTTCGAACTTCAATTGGCGGTACGAGTTTAAATTCATTACCTACATCCACAATCGTGAGAAAATTGAAGAGAACGTTCTCCATTCTCCTCCACTTCATATTTTAATGCTGGTTGAACCTCTGAAGGATTCCCGTGAACGAGTTCGCGTGAGACGCCGCCTTTAATGGACCGAAAGAGTATTGACAGCCGATGATCGTTTCCTTTTGTTCTTTTTGTTGCAGGACACGAGGACTCACGTCGTCGTCGAGCTCTACGACACCGAGCGTTCCTACGTCGAGTCTCTGCAAATACTAGTCAATGTGAGTGCTTCATTCCGTACATGTGTCTACTTATCGATGCTTTTCTCCCAGCTGAAATGCAATTTCTGGAACGCGCTCTCAAAAGATCACATGGTTTTGCGCCGCGATCAAAGGGCTCAATTGGGGCGTTTTTGTAACGTGACGCGTCCCTGAAAATTGGGTTCTTACTTGTAGAAAGTGAGGTTAGGTTGATCAGAAAGTCCCTTTCAGGTATATTTTCTTCATATCTATAGTTTATTTCTGTTACTTTTAGTATTTTCTGATATGGATGATTTTTCTATTTCAGATTCCATTAATTTATTGTTGTTTATTTGTTTATTTATTGTCATTTTAGTCAATTCAGACTGTTTTAAAGTTAATGTAGCAAATTTTTATGTACTTATCCTGTCTAGCTAAGAGTGACGACATTTCGACGCCAAAACGTCTCAAAATGGCGATGTTTAGGCGACCTTTGAGTCATTATGTGAAATCATTAAGAAATTCATTGCTGAGCGTTTTTCGAACGAAATAAATTGGATTTTCATTCAGTATAATCTTAATATGTTTATATAGGTACAATATTTGATGATTGTATTTTTAATCGTTGTTTGCGAAATTTGCGAAATTTGAGTTCTAAAAATTTGAAAACTCTGAGTTTCTGAGAAATTTCTGAAATTGATAGTTTTTTCGGAGTTTGAAACAGTTGGGTTTTCTGAGGAATTTTGAATGTTGGAGTTTTTTCGGAAATTTTGAAAATTGTCAGATTTCAGAAACATTCGTGCATTTCAAATTTACTTTATTGAAAAAATTTCAAGTTTTTCGGAAATTCGAAATTTGCGAATTTGGAGGTTTTTCTGAAAATTTGAGTTTTTGGTGTTTTTCGGATAGTTGACATCAGATTTTTATAAAAAATTTCAAAATTGTTAGTTTTTAGAAACAATCGAAAATTACAATGTCTTTTTATTGCAAAAATTTGATATTTTCCACAAAAATCGAAAATTTTTGAGTTTATTTTGAGAATTTAATTTGGTTTTGCATAATTCAGAATTTTTGGAATTACTGAATTAGAAATTCCGAAAATTCCTGAATGCAATGCATTGATATTTTGAAATTAATTTCAAAAATCCGAAAAAAACGAATTTTATTTTCTTTATTTTGAATTTTTGGAATATCAGAATTATAAATTCTGAAAAATCAGAAATGCAATGCATAAATATCCAAAAATAAATCTCAAAAATTCTCAAAGAATCTAAAAATAGAAGAATGTAATTCAATTTTTCATAATTCATAACTGTCGGAATTTATGAATAAGAAATTCTGAAAATTCAAAAATGCAGTGCACGAATGTTTTGAAATCAATCAAAAAAATTCGAAAATAGAGGAATTTCATTTCATTTTGCATAATTTGAAATTTTTGGTATTTTCGAATTCTTAATTCTGGGATGAAATGCATTCTGGGATGAAATTCTGGGATTCTATGCATGAAATGAATTTGAAAAATGGATAAACAATTCTAAAATTAAAGAATTTAATTCAATTTTGTATAATTTACAATTACGCGAAAATTTCTACGGTATATAAACGGGTTTTGATATCAATGACAATTTGTTATAGTACTATCCAGAGGAAAAAAATCGACACGTGTTTTTTCATTTCAATTCGATTATTCTCTCCCAAATAAGCATTTTTTCAAACTTCGATTTTTGAAAATTTTTTCGTTGTAGACGAAAAATTCAGAACAATGACAAAGTTTTTGAATCGTATGAAGTATTCAGAAAAATAAAAACAAAAAATTATTTCTGATCTTCAACTTGCAAATTCTACTAATATTATAAATAAAAACGGTTTTTCTCAATATTGGACAATTTATATAGACACATATATTATACATTACATACAAATCGAAAATTTGTTATTTGCCAAAAAACTAAACTGTCATTTTATTTTTCCCATCTCAACGGCAGTAAGAATATATATTCTCTTTTCGTCTCAAATTTTGATTATGCAAGTAAAATCGTGGTTTCTTTTACTTTTGAAAATTCAATTCTTCACAAAAATTGAAAATCATTCCATAATTATGGATTATTTTCTTCTTATTTCCGGAGTTAATTTCCATCATTCGTGAGTTCATGAAACAATTTATCACCTTTAACCTTAAAACTATCTTGAAGATTTCGGATCATATATTTTTAGCCAGTGTGACTGTAGAAAAATCAATGATTGTTATTCATCACGCAGAAAATGCGTGACGGGTTCACTTTTGACCGACTTCCCAATCAAGTCTAGTTTTCAAATAGGATTAACTTCGGTTCCGGGTTCCGTATTTTGATGCGGGGAAAAAACGTGATTGAAAGGGACTGAAGTAATAGAGTTTATAGACTTTGAACGTTTTTTCTTTTTTCTTTTGTCGTTTCGAGTTCATTGTTGTCACTTTATCTAATAACGGAATTGTATTGAAGTTCAAAAAAAAGGAGAACGTGAATGTTGCAAAAGGGTAGTTTTTTGTAATTGATTGAATCGACGTGGAGTATTTTCTCCAAAATGCATACACGTTCATCACATTGTGAACAATAGACGATGATTTTGGAAAATTTTTTGCTGCAAATTTCGGAAAATTCGCAGCATCCCCTTTGAAAAAATCGAAAAAATACCCAACAGTCTTCTTGAAACTATTTGAACTCAAATACAATCAAACGAGAATAAAAAGTTTCGGAACTATTCGTAATTTTAGCATTCAGAAGTCTTGGTAGGTTTGAGATAATTTTGAAAATTATCAACTTTCAGGCGTTTTGGAGCTGAAAAGATTTGGCATTTATAAGATCCGAAAATTTGATCACTTTGGAACTTTAGAAATTATGAGAGTTGTATAATTTTGAAGATAATTCCGAAGTTTTCAAAGTTCCGTAAATTTCGTGAATTTTCGAAGTTTTGGCATTTTGAAGTTCTTGAAAGTCTCAAAGAATTTCGTAGTTTCAAAGTTTCGAAGCTTCAGAATGAATGAAGTTTTGGATATTTGAAAAATTTTGATGTTTCGAACATTTTTGAAGTTTTTGAGAATAGAAGTTTCAAAATTCCCAAAGTTTCTTCGCTCGGAATGAGCATCTCGAAAAACTGAAGCTTACAAAAACAACTTGGTACAAATTTCCCACGTGGGCCACTAAATAATCGATAATTTTATGAATATATAAATATAAATATTTGAACATATGAAAATATATTATGAAAATGTAGATCTAAATATATGATATATAAATATAAATAATCGGAAATCTTTCAATTAATTTGAGTGTCGAATCCGAAAATTCCAAATTAAGTCAAAACTGGCCTGTTTCATTTCTTATCACCCCGGGTAGTCGAGATCATAATTTTGAATTCAATAAAATATTTTTTTTTCTCCAAATGCATTTTCACGTTTTTTACGAAACCTGTTTTCATAATATTGGATTCTTCAAACTACAATCTTGCCAAATGGCAAGTAGCCAAGATTTTTTGTTGCAGAATCATGATTTTTTTTGTAAAAAAGTATTCCTTTCAGTGAAATTAGGGTTCCCCACTATTTACAGATCTGATTTATAGTGTCGTGGTATGACCTGTGATGTCTACATCCAATCTATGGTGTCTAGATCTAATCAATAGTTTCTCGATCCGATCAATACTGTCTAGATCTGATGTGCCATCATGTATGACATTACATATAGTGTCTTGATATGATTTTGAGTGTTTATGTATGATGTATAGTGTCTAGATATGATACGTGGTGTCTAAATTCAATCTGCAGTTTATAAATCTGATCTATAATGTTCAGATCTGATTTATAGTAACATGGTATGACCTGTGCTGTCTACATCTGATCTATGGTGTCTAGATGCAATCAATTGTGTCTAGATCCGATCAATAGTGTCTATATCTGATGTGCACATCATGTATGATACTACATGTAGCGTCTTGATATGATTTTTAGTGTTCATGTATGAAATTTAGTGTCTAGATATGATCTCTGGTCTCCAAATACAATCTGTAGTTCATACATCTGATATATGATGACCAGATCCGATTTATAGTGTCATGGGATATGATGTCATGGTGTGATGATATATTGTATGATGTCATGGTATATTATAGTGTCATGGTGTGATGTCTACATCCGATCTATGGTGTCTAGATTCAATCAGTGGTGGGATGATCTGTGTCCTCACGTTCATCTGGTCTTCTTAATGTCCGTACAAAGAGTGTGAGACACATCGAAACATGCCATCCTTGTCATTCCCAATGATTCGCACAATTCTGGTCCCAGAGCTGATTGGGTCTGGTCGTATCCTAGGTTGATCGAAATTTTTGGCTACACTCCTCTTGAAAATATTCAACAAAATAGAGTTGTATAAATAAATAACAGACGTATCCTATATCTAACCTCCGCGATTTCTATGCTTTCAAATCCCCAGTATTTCCGTAAACAAATAATCCGTCTTCCATCCCCGTCACGGAGCGCTCACATAAACCCCGACCCAAATCACCTTTGCACTGCCAAAACCCCGAATGACCTTGATCAGTGAAAACGCAGCCTGCGAAGCGAGCTGCTCGTTTTCACGACAGTGACCGATGAGTCTCGAGTCGGACTTTCATAAACTATTAACTATGAAGAATTGTTCGTACTTTACGACGCATCTTACTTTCATTTCGAGTCGCGACATGAAAAATTCGTCTCACCTTTTTTTTTCTCCGCCTTTTCAACGTCGTTTTTTTCTCCTCGCTCCCCTCGGAGAAATTTATTTATCGCCACTTCCTCGTGTTTTCACTTTCGGGATCTTTTGAGTTTCCGCGGGTACATGGCGGAGGAATTCGAAATGCGCGCGTGGGTAAAAAGCGAGTTGTACTTGTTGAGCCAACAACACTCGACGCCGCGATTATCGGGGGCGATAAATAATCTCCGGGCGCGAAATAATTCAAGCATCGCGCACGTAAGTGTCGGAGCCCGCAAAAATGCCGTGACTTTACGCCGCGAAGATGACGCGGCGCAATCAAGCCCATCGTCCCATTTTATTCGTAACGTTATTTCGCGCGAGCGATTTCCTTTCGCCCCGAGAGTTCTGGCGGGCAACGGGGAAAGGTTGGTAGGTGCGGATGCGTCGAAATTGATGGAATTGAGATGCACGGAGGTTAGAAAAACGGGTTTTTATCGCTCTAATCGGAGTTTTTTGGAGCTTAAATGTGCAAGTTGTGGATTTAAATCGGAAGTTTCGAGTCAAAAGATGAAAGCCGAAGTTCGGGGTTGAAATTACTTGTGCTAAGTTTTAAAAATTGACATCGAATGTTTCTTTTAATTTACATTTGGAATTTGTAAATTTGAAGTTGAAGTTCGAAGTCGAAGCTCAGATTTCTGGAAATACTTATCTTCCGGCATTTAATTTAAAAAAAATCACTTACCACGTTCTTATTTTGTCAGCATTGACATTTGCAAGTCCATGAAATTTCTATGCGGAAATTATATAAGTTTATGAAGTCTGCATACACACATGGAATATTGTTAGTCTCTAAAAGAAAATTCAATCCTCATTTTACGAATACAGCTCAAATTCGAAGACTTTTTATCTCCGAAAATATTAAGGGTACTCTGGGAGACTGAAGTATTCGGAAAGAAAAAATTACTTCAGAGCAGAAGCTCTCGGACCGCAAAAAAGTGACAACCGGAGACTCCGAAACACTTTTAAAAATGAGTTTGAATCTTTTGGAAGCCACAAGTCACTTGTTATTATACTTTTGATACTTTTGAATACTTTGTGATATTTTTTGAGATTCTGATTTTTCATCCCAAGAACCTCAAAACTGGTCCTTCGAAATGATTTTTCGGTTAGTTGTGATGGGAAATTATGTTTTCATCATGTCGCGATTTCCGATTTTGGCGATGACAATTTTTGAACTCGCCTTCGACTCGTATAAAAAACTTTCGAAATTGCCAAAACTGTCGATGATGAGTCAGGGAATTTTATTTCATCCTGAAAATTCACCAGATTCTCATTGGACGTGCTTGTATAATCTTTTAGTACTTCACGCGCGAATAGAAAAGCTGAAAAGTTTCGAAATTGTCATTTTGAAACATTAAAAACTTCAAACTTTGAAATTTCGTAAATTTAAGAATTTTTGAAGTTTTATAATGGATTTGCATGAATGTTGAAGTTTGGAAACATTTCGAAGTTCCGGAATTTCATGTTACTTTTGAAGCGTCAACAATTTTAGAAAATCTAGAATTATTGATAATAAAATCATGAAGTTCTGAAGTTTTGGAAATTGGAAGATTTTGAACATGTCAAACAATTTGGAAGTTTTCACAAATTTTGTGACTTTCAAAGTTGTTGATTTTGAGAATTTTCAATGTTCTACATGTTTTTAAAGTTTTCTAGTTTTGAAAACATTTTGATGTTTTGAAGTTTAGAAGTTTCCAAATTTCGAAATTTAAAAATCTTGACGAGTTCGGATACATTTTGATGTTTTCGAGCCTTGCAAGGTTTTGTAGTTGTAGAATTTATGAGATTTGAAACTTTTGTAGCTTTAGAAATTTCGAAAGCTCCAGAGAATTATAAACTTCTATAGATGAGTAAAGTTCTGAATCGGAAAGTGTTATGAAATTCAGGAACTGTGGAAGTTGCAGAAATTCCAGAAGTTTCAGAATTTTGATGTTTTTGAGAATGTGAAGTAGTCAAAAGTTTTGAAAGTTTTCAAAATTTTGGAGTTTATAGATTTCTAAATCTTTGAATTTATGAAATTTTGGAGAATTCCGAAGTTTTGAAACGTCTATAATTCATTCTGGAATTTGTAAACTTTGACGAATTTAGATGAATTCCAAAGTTCTCAAGCATTTCGAAGTTTTAAAGTTGTAAAATTTTGAAACATTCAAAATTTTGAGTATTCCATATGTTTTGGAATTTTGTATGATTATGAAGTTCTCAAGTTACGGAAATTTGAAAAGTTTCGGAGTTCTGAAGTATTTCAGCATTCTCAAAAATTTACACTGACAGAAAGTTTTTGAATTAATTCGGTTTCGAATTTTCCGATTTTTAAACTTCTGAAGCTTAAGAGGTTACGAAATATTTGAAGTTTTGGAAATGTAAAGTTCTGACGAATTTGCATGAATGTGAAAATTTTGGAGTGGTTTCAAGTTTTGGAATTCTAAATTTTCTCAAATTATAATTTTCACAGAATTTTGAAAGTTGGACAACTTTGATGTTTGAAAGTTGCGAAGTTTCGGAATTTTCGAAGTTTTCGAAGTTCTGAAGGTTTTGAAATTTTCAAGTTGTGTGTGAAGTGCTGAAGTTTTCGAGATAATTTTATTTCTCCACCTGAAATGTATATTGAGGTAACTGGATTCTCAATTGCTGAATATATTCTCAATTGTTTCATTTGTGACTCCAAATATCCGAGATTTCAAACTTTGCGAAGTCTCTTTCAAAGCTGCTTTTCATGCTAAATTCAAATTATCATCGTCACACGTCAAACTTGCACTTCCCCCGTTCGAAATCATCATTATTCATGAACGATTTCAGCCTTCAACCAATAACTCGAATGAATGAAAAAAAATTATACGAATATTTTGCCTTGTACTCCGTCGTCCCATTTTTCCACCCATTTTCACTTTTCCCTCTCTGACGTTCCATTTATTCCACCATCCATAAATCGTTCATTTTTTACTGGCAAGAACTGGCATTATGAAACAAATTTTTATTGGTCGTATCATTTTTCCCTCGCAATGCGAGTTGACGTGTTTTTTTATTGCACTCGAGAGCCGCTTCTCCTGTTAGCTTCCAGCTCCTGTCAAAGAAAAATGCGCTAAGCGTGGGTGTCGCTTCATACTTATCGGGACGGTTACAAATTCATTGTCAGTAGCACCGTGACAACGTCATTGTCGTCCTGATTCCCTTTCTCGACTTCTACGACGTCGCGCGAATAATTTTGTGCAGTGCACTGAAAATAATGAAGCAGAAAAAATTCTTGATTCATGATTTCAGAATTTTTCGTGCATATCAAGGATAGAGGTTATACAGGTTCATGAGGAAAATATGTGATAAATCATCATCATTCTGGAGGATTGAGAATTCAGATAGGAACGTTTTATTTCACACGAACTGTGACTTTAAAACACTTAAAAACTCAGAGATGTTCACTTATTATGTACAAATCAAAAATTGAAGAATTCAAAATCTGAAAATTCCTTAATTCGATATTCATATGTAACTACTCAAACACAGTTCCAATCTACTTAGGATCAATTTATGCGAATTTTGCGCCCCTTTTTGTCCGTTTTAATGGCCTGCACTCATTTGATCCATCATTTCAAAATATTTGATACATCATTCCTATACACAAAATAAATAATTCACGTGAAAAAACGTCACAAGTTTTAAAATTTCATAAACAAAGGGAAACGTCCTCCTCAACATGATATCCTGTAACATAATTTCACAGGCACAATTTTTTCTAATACCAATGAATCTCCTGAATCTTGATTTTATCACATAATATTATAATTTCAACTGCTGCGAAATAAGTGGAAAATCGTGCCACTGATGATCCAATTGTGACATTAATTTATTTCATAACACGAGTATTGATTTGTTGACCGTTCCATTTGCGTCACATTTAAGCGACGTCGAAAAATAACAGTGACATTTACAATATTTATGTACAAAAATTGATTTTTCGAAATGCACTCAAGAATGTGCAACGAAACATGTTACCCAAAGTCAGCTAAACTGCGTAGGAGACTGAAAAAAACTTCACAGGCAATTCCGACCATGCAGTAACGTATAATTTACTTTCATGTCGAATTTAGTTACAGATCAAACGAAAGTTTTCTTCCATATTGAAAATATGGAAAAATAACATTTTTCACAGTTTGTAAACGAATTATAGATTCGGGAATGATGAAATTTGAGCTAGTAGACATGTTTACGTAACATTTACGTGAATTTTATGTAAACTTCATGCAAACAGTTGACGTAAATGTCGTTCCAGTTTACATAAACTCCATGTAAACATCAAGTAAACAGTTGTCGTGAAATTCACATTCACTGGTGTGTAAACTTTACGTAATTTCAAATCAATATTCAAGATAAATATTTTTCGTCGATGAATCTAAATATATATATATATGTATCGATCAAAATCTCAAATTTGAATTAAGACTTGATCCGTGAACAAAAAACACATCAAAATTCGAAAAATCACTTAATTGTTTCCCCAGGCTTTTGAGCCATTTTTTTCGTACAAACTTAAAAAAAATCAAACTGGCTGAGTAAACGATAAAATGATTTTCCAATTTTCAATATCTGACAACTCAGCGATAAACGTAGAATTGAAAAAAAAAAATAAAAAAAAAACGTAATAATTGCAATTTCACCACTTGATTTTTCTAAAGTGCTTACGAGAAAAAATCACCTTCGAGCCGTTTTTTTCGTACAAACTTTAAAAAAATCAAATTGGCTGAGAAAACGATAAAATGATTTCCCAATTTTCAATATTTGACAAATCAACGATAAACGTAGAATAAAAAAAAAACGTTATAATTGCAATTTAATTTCTGCTCGATCTTGCAAAAAAGATAAAAGCGCTCGAAAATTAGGTCGACTGTAAATCATTCTATGTACTCCAAATTTCGAGTGGATCGATTTAACTCTCTTGGCTGTGGAATCCGTTTTACAAATCAGCAATTAGAAGTAGAAGATTGTATGGAAACGAATCATTCATTTTTGATGCGAAATGTATAATGGTATATGAGTCATAATACCTACATACAAATTGGGAATATCATCAAACGTATTCTTGATTCTACAGAGGTTGAGAATTCGCGAAAGATATTCCTTTTTTGCAGAAAGGACATTCCTTTGAAATGGATTATTAATAATGCATACTCTATGTCGCTGTTAACTTGGTTGATAGAGAAAGCTTCCACTGCGCTTCATAATTGGAGGGGAATTTTGCACTTAAATGCCCGAGAAGGAGAGAAGGAAATATAGATCCTGCGAAAAAGTCAAACGTTGTACGAAATAAAATTGTTCATTTTTCGTCTTTGGGAAAGCAGAAAAAAATTATCATGTTTTTCATTACATTTTTACTGAATGAGTAAGATTCGAAACAGTAAAGAACAAAAATTTCAAGTAATCCATAACTATGAAATTCGTTTCCAAAGCTTCAACTCTTCGTAAAATTCAGATTCAGAGCCGCAAGCTCAACTAATTTTCACTATTCAGGTTTTTCGAAAAACTTTTCGTCACTCCGAAGAACATTTGCATAAATCATTTAGATAAAAAGCAGGTTATATTCGGAGGTTTTTTGAAGTTTTTCTATAATTTGATCTATGTAAGCGGAGATCGTACAGAATATTCTGCATTTTATCAAATTTTTCGCAAAATGTATCCATAATCAATCACTGTTTTCAAATTTCTATAATCCCTAAATGAAATATTATTCTTCAAATGAATTCAAAAATGATCAAAAATTCCAAAATGCATTTCTACCAATTGGAATTCTACAGTCCCAGATTCCCAAAGACAAATTCCAGAGCTCAAAAATCCAAAATTGACTTTTTCTATCCTGTTTAATCAGAACTTTTAATCCCATAACTCTTAAATTCGTTCCTGAAGTTTCACTTCGCAATTCCACTCACAAATTAATCTTTTCTCCCTCGTTGCTCAAGAATTACCCTCGCAAAAAACAGACTCTGAATAAATAACGTATTTTTCTTCCGCTCTCCTTTGATTTTCGCGCGACAACTGCCACGAGCTCATTCACGCGGAAAATCGCCTCCGCTATCTCATTAACCAATTTATTTCTCCTCTAATGAGCGCTTATCGCACGCGGTCGATCGATGCCCAATCGATAATCAACGATTTTCATACCGTCAACCGCGAACGTCTCAATCGACATGTAAATAGCCGCGCAATCCAGCTCTTGATTGAGCCGAATTCATTCGACTGTATTGGATTGAATGGATAAAATTTTTCTGCTTCCAGAAATACCTGCAGCAACTGAAGAATCCGGAAAACGCGAGTCTGGTAGATGCGGCGATCGTCGATAAAATATTTTATCAAGTGAGTACAAAAGTTCCATTCATCCAGAGAGGAATGTAGTGACAATCATTGTATCATCATTGCAGAATTATTTTATTCATACTGATTATGCAATGATTTGTATCAATTAAGACTGCATTATTCTACAATTATGTACGAATTATGATTGTACATCATTTATACATTATTGGAGAATGATGCACTTTCCGAAAAATCAGAGATAAGGTAAATATCGCGTTTCTTCAAAATTAATTCCTGATCAGGGCCACAAGCTCAACTAATTCCCACTATTCAGGTTCTTCAAAAAAATTATCGTAGTTCCAAGGAACATTAAAATGTATCGATTGGATGAAAAGCAGGCTATATGGAGGTTTGTTGAGACCTTATAGACCCCCATATATCTATGGGTTTCCTATAAGGTCCCTATAGGCCACAGACAGTGGCTTTAGATGAACCCTATAGGAATTCTATAGGACCTACGTAAGATATTCAGATCCTATACGATGTAAACCTTCTCTCTGTGGCTTATAGGGATCTCATAGAGTTCCCATAGGTCTATGAGGGTCCTAACAAGGTCAAGATGAAAATACGTCCTATTTTCGAAACAATTTGCCCCGTCACCCATCGTCCGAAATTATACAAACAAAACCAAGAACATCCCCGTATTCCAGATCCCGACAATATTGGGCCACCACGAAGTGTTTCTCGAGGAATTGCGAAAGCGCCTCGAAACTTGGGAACTGCGGCAGACAATCGGCGACGTCTTCCTGGATGTGGTGAGGGCATGCAAACACGCTAATCGCGAGAGTCAACAGCAATTACGATCGTTACGAATGTTTGACCAACCCGTTGGCTCAATCGCGAACTTTGCTTTGTTTGTTGTCAATGCCGCGGAATAATAATCTTTGCTGACGAATCTATGCAAACTCGAATCAGTAGAAAAAAAAAACATTTTTTTCTTCAGTTTACGAAACCGGATGTGCTGGAAACGTACACGCTTTTTTTGGACAACTGGAAATCCGCGAAAAAGGCTATCAAAACGACTTGCCAGGCTAAGCCGGCTTTCGCTCGGTTTCTCGAGGTAATGGGATACTATGAATCAAATTTTCGATAGAAAAACTTTCTAGTTTGACGCGGAGTTGGCGAACAAACGGATTGTGGGCATCGTTTTGCATTGTTTGATCGGGGTGCGTGGATCGTGAACAAAGAGTCGTTGGTTTCGCGTGTTCGTGACTGCTTTGGGTTTTTGTTGTGCTTGGAGGTTTAGGAGGTTTGAGGGTTTTATGGGGATATGATTTTAATTTTTTTTTTTTTGGATATCTTCGTGACCGTATCTTTTTTTTATATAATCTTGAGAACATTGAGTCGATATTTTTGTAGGGATTGGAATTACATTTTTTACGAGCATGGAGAATTTACAAAGATGCGTCAATTTTCAATATTGCGCGAAACGTTGGAAATTGACGGTATTTATCATGATACTGAAAATAAGTGAATTATTATTCAGATTTTGGTGATATTCAGTCCTATGTATGATATGAAGAGTATATTCTACTTCCAATATCAAGTGGCAGAATAGTTTAAATTTTCTCAAAGACTTATTTATAAAAAACAATAAATTTGAATTTGGACGACTCTGAAAACTATCGAATCTAACATATCTTTCGTCTGTTGTAACAAATTGATAAAAAAGAGATGAAATTTTTTATGAGTCACGTGACGCCTTCCCCTGGGAAGAAAAACGCGACGAACTTCCCGACTTCTCCATTCTCCCTAAGCGTGTCACGACTGTCACGTAATTTATCGACTCTGCCGTAAATGAGTTGGAAAAAAGTCATATATCTTGCGTTATCATTTATTATCGAATCCAATAACTTCCGCCCTAATTTTTGATCGATTACGTTACATATAACATTATATTATAATATGACAGTCCCCTATAAATGCTATCATACTGCATTTTGTGTGTGTGAAAGTCGAAGGTTTTGTGAGTGACACAAACCGTAGTTTGTTTTTCTTGCTGTAGAAATGGGCTATATATTGTGGATTGGAAATATTTTATGATTTATATGTGAAAAATTCTAGTAACTTCCACACAATGATGCACATTTTTTGGGAATTCCCTGAAATTCAAGTTCAAACTTAAATTCCTTAACTCAAAATGTAAAGTTCCATCTCGAAACTTCGTATTTCAAATGCAGAGTGAGTATCTCTCACTACATTTCGCCTTAAAGTGAATCAAGGGAAAAAAAGAAACTTCCCATAAATCCTGCACTTTTCGCCTCACTCTCATCTAAACCCAAAACCCATTAAATTCATCAGTTTCACCATAAAAAACTTGTCTTTCCAAAATAATTCCCCACCGCCTTTCCCATTTATTGAAAAAAAACCATCAATCACAATAACCACACTCCCGAAGAACCTCACGAACAACTCAACTCGCAATAAATCAAAAAACCCTGAAGTAAGTCAAAAATCATCGACGTTATCAAACAATCCATGCACCTTCCGAAAAACCTCGAATGCCCGCAATGTCGAGGACGCGGCGATATCGAGACGAAAATATCTCCGTAGGCAATGGAACGCGAGCACAAAGGGAAGCTGGGCTTGGACCAGTTGCTGATAAAGCCCGTGCAGAAAATCCCACGTTACGAGCTGCTGATTCAGAGATTGCTGAAACACACGGACCCAACGCATCCGGATTACGAACTGCTCTCGTCCGCGCAAAAGGAAGTCCACGAGCTCGTCGTTAAAATTAATTGCACGGAAAGGGAATCGCTCGAATGGGAGCAGCAGCAGTCCACTCTTCGAGAGGTCCAAGCGCTCGTCGAGGGCCTCGCGGGGATCGTAACCAACGATAGGTAAGGGGACCACGCTGCTGGGGATGAACTAATCCATTTCTTCGTCATTAGGAAAACTCACT
This sequence comes from Platygaster equestris, assembly GCA_030522785.1. Lineage (NCBI taxonomy): Eukaryota > Metazoa > Arthropoda > Insecta > Hymenoptera > Platygastridae > Platygaster > Platygaster equestris. The sequence continues at coordinate 17,417 of JAPYZK010000325.1, forward strand.
TGCGGAAAAAAGGGGTTATGGGGCGAGGGGGGGGTTGATTAATCAACCCTCCATTTTGAACCACTATTTTTGAGTATGAACCTGAAAATTGAACGGAATTCAGGATGTTGGTCCATGGGTGGAGAAATTGAAATATTTTATTCTTTGTGCGACTGAAGGTTTGGGGCGTTGAGAATTTATGTGGAACTAATTCAAGTTTGATTTATATAGAATGGTAAGGTGAACTTTTACATATTCAAAGTTTTAAAACTATATATATAATACTATATACAATATATTCCGGAATTTTTCAAGTTTTGGCATCGTGAAGTTTCAACAAATTCGTATCAATGTTAAACTTTTGAAGTACCTTGAATTGTAAATTTTCCTTCTCCAAAGTACATCTGCCATCAATCGTGTACCAAAACCCGTCAGAAAAGTCCAAAATTCAGTACAAATTCATCCCATCAAAAATAAAATTCCCACCTCATTCGAAACTATCGAATAACACACGATAACCCCCTAAATCATCCCTCATTCCAGAGTGTTCATCCGCCATGATCTAGTCACAATTGCAACAAATCAAGGCACGCGGAAGGAACGCGCCCTATTCCTTTTCTCCGACCTCCTCGTGATAACAAGTATCAAACGCAGAAGCGGAACAATCAAAAAACCCTCCACGTAAGCGAAACTTCTTTATCCCCTTAACTTTCCCCTCAAATTTGTAGTAATTGGAGGAACCTCAATTGCAGGAGTTCCTGTCCCAACAGTTTGGTAGGTTTGCTCGAAGCCAACAAGTACAAAATGCTAATGCGGATTCCATTGGACGACATGGAAGTGATGAAAGGTAAGACGTTGGTATCCCGCATAGCAATCATTGTACCGTCATTGCAGAATTTATCCCTTTCACGTACTTCAAACAACCACTATTGATCTTGAGGACGAGACATTGAAGTATAATTGTACTATCAACTGAGCTTACCTCGCTACCGTTCCTGGTATGACTTTATAAAGTCATAATAAAGTCGCCAAAAGTCATACTTCTGTTTTCCGTATTGGTATAGTAAAACGAGAGAGAAAATTCAAAGATCTATCAAGAATCATGGAACAATCATTATTCGCTATATTTGGAAGTATAAACATGATAAATATAGCATTTTTATCGATTTTAATGAATGATATGGTCGGACACGTTCGTGGATAATCTAAAATTGCGACGATATTGAATTCTCTGTTATGACGCGGAAAAAGTGCAGCTATGTAGTTTTTTCAAATACTACAATAATACGTGACATAACCCCGATTTCCATGGAAATTAAGGTTTTTCCATAAATTACATAATCGCATGAATTCCGCGTATTATTCACAAGGGTTATCGATATTGTTGCGGCTCAGAATTTTCTTCAAACGTTTCAGACCGTTTCAACCATTAAAGACGATCGAAATATAACATTTCCTGTCGTCGTGGCTGCATTTCTGTTTTCGCTCATAAAAACAATTTTCCTCATGTTTATACCTAAAAATACCTAAAAATATAAGTACGATTTTGGGTCATACTATAAAAATAATCATCCATAAAAAGGATTGCCAAATGATGATACAATGATGCTAAAAATAATTGCAGTTTCGAATGGGTGGAAATTTCGATGTTACAATCATGGTACGATGATTCTAGCGCTATATACTCGTACGTGTGCATCCTGATTGATGAAAAATAGACTCAATCAAATGCTATGTGGGTAGCGCGAAACCTGGGGGATTTTCGGTTTCTGAAGTCGTTTGCTTGTAGCCAAAGACGAAAATTTGCGGAAAATGGCTCGGGAAGTGGATAATCTGCGCGAGGATTGCAACACTTTGAGCCAGATGCAGGAGCTGGCGTCCCTGTTGCACGGGGCGAAAACGCAGATGGAAGATCTCATCAAAGAATGCCTCGCGCAGACACAGCGTCAATTGGCCGAGAAAAACGCGGCTCATTCGCCGCTGGCGTGTTTGGAACTCACCCTGAATACTCAGTGAGTGGTTTCTTTATCGTTTTTCCGGTATATCGAAAAAATGAAAAAATTACAACTTGAAATATTCGTTCAAGTGGTCATCAAACTCTCATTTGGGAACTTTAATTTTGGACTTCAATTCGAACAATTCAAGTTTGAAGCTCAGTTCGGCGAGTTCAAGCCAGAAATTAACTCCCAAAACTTGAAATCTTGAGTTTTTATATGAAACTTTGAGAATGAAGTTTAGATTTCGCAATTTCGAACTAGAAATTAACCTTTGAAACTTTGAGTTTGAACTTCAGTTCGGAAACTTTGAGTTTGAACTTCATTTCGGGAAAGTCAAGTTTGAAGTTCAATTCCGCAACTTTAAGCTAGATGTAACTTCCAAAACTTCAAAGTTGAGTTGAATTCCGGAAATTTCGAGTCCAAACTTCAATCCAGAACTTTTGAGTTTTGAGTTTGATTCCGCAATTTAAACATGGACATTAACTCCCAAAAGTTCAAGGCTGAAGTTCATTTCGAAAATTTTAGGTTTGAACTTCAATTAAAAAACTTCGTGTTAGAAAGTTTGAGTTGGGAGTTCATTTTCGGAAATGTTACCTCTCAAATTCAAAATTGAACTAGAAACTTGAATTTCCATAATGAACTTGTAACTGTAAGCTCCAGAATTGAACTTCAAACTTAGAGTTCCGGATATCAATTTCAAGATTAGAGATTAGAGGGAGTTGGCAAAGAAATTATTTCGTTGGTTCCCGCAAATTGAAGCGCTCTCTAAACGAGCGTCTACATAAACGAAAGTCCACTGTAGTATTTTTTCGTAAGTATTATTTTTTTTAAAATGGATTCCATGTTATTTTGACGTTGCAAGTCCTAAAAATTTCGATTCGATACGGCAAGGGCACAAAATGTGCTCTCAATACACAAATGAGTATTCTAGTACATAAGTTAGAAAATTTTCATTAAAAAATCAATTCACAATTAGTTGTAAGATCCATGTTGTAATTTATCCATTAGTTGTTATCAATCAACAATCAGTTGTAACAGAGTCTTTTGAAAATTGATGAAAGTTATTTAACATTTCAGTACACCAGTCGATTTTTCAAAATCTGTAAAATTTGGCAAACCGTCCATTGAAACCGTCCATTAACTATATAAAGAAAGAACAGTCTCATATACAAGAAGATTTATAATGATCGATCCGGTGATCTACGTATATTTTATATTTATATTCGCAATCGCATCTTCAGATGTGAAGGTAATTCTGATGTCCGTATCATTTCAGATCTGGCGTAGAAAACATCTCCATAACGTTCACAAAACCAGATAAAAGAGCGAATTGGGAAGAGGCTTTCACAGACGCAAAACAAAAACTAGGTCAGTTACGTTACATATGTACATATCACAAATCACTCACGTTACATTCATCCATTGTACGTCATAAAATACAACTCATGAAGTAGTCATCATTTGTAGATGAATGTATCATCATATAATTATCCATCTTTTACCAAAATCTAAATCTTCTACGCAAATCATCAATCATTGTACATCAAAAATCAGGGCTCCGAACCAGAATGAGAAACGAACTTTTATTTGACGCTCACAAAAAAAACCCTGAATTTTAGAATGTTTTTCGAACAACTTCAAATAGGTTTCGGAAATTTCGCATTCAAGAAAAGTTTCGGAAGAATCATTCCACGTAATGTGAAATCCATACACAATGAAAAAAATCGAACACCAAGAAAAATTTTGTTATAGTGTCAGAATCTCTAAGAAACCACTTTCTGGTACTAATTACATACTGGATTCAATAAATTTGTATTGAGACACAAAAATGTATGCCACGTCCGTAAAATCGATTCTACACACTTAATAGTGCGACTAGTGGGAGAAGGAGAAGATTCCATGAGCGGGAAATTGCTGCACGAGCGTAGCGAGTGCAGTAACACGCGAGTGGAATATTGAAGTTGAGTTGGAAACTAATCATCGCTTTCGTCACTTTGATTTTCATTGGGATTAATTATGACAGTAGTCAACACTTCTGTAAACAAAAAAAAACATTTCAGCAATACACAATTTTGTCATTTTGAGGTTAAGGTTAGGGAGTTTGACGTTTCGATATAATATACAATATATACGTCGAGTCGTTCGTCCGCCATCTTATTTCCATCATCACTGGAAACAAGATGGCGTTAATGTCCAAAATATGACTCTGTTTTGTTCACGAATTGCTACATTGCTGCTTGAGAACAATATAAAAATGACAAGTCAACAATTTGAGAACAACATTGAAGTAATTTATGAATCGCAATATCCCAGACATTTGCGTGGTTCCCGCGTCAACCCGTGGGAGAAGTACTTGCTTCTCCCACGGGTTGGATTGACTTCTCCTATGGGTTGGTATTTCTCCCACGCTGCACGTCAACAATCAGGTAATTCATTATTTCTTCCAGCCTCAGCAGGATACCGGAATTATTTTAAAAAATTATTCCTCGCTGGCGTTGAGTACAATAAATTACCTGGAGCGATTTCATCCAGTATTAAGAGCAAAAATATTTCACAGTATAAAAAAATGTCATGTAAGTCCATGATAAAACCAATAATTTTCACTCCGAACCATGCCATCATCGAATACGCAACCAAGACCCAAAACCAAAAATTCTCATGGTTCGAAGCCCCGAGCAGTACTGTATTCCAAATTCTAGAATAAAACCGACTTAGTTTATCGAAACCAAACCCCTGATATCGCAGCTTTGTCCGCGGACAGAAGACCCTGCCCCGAGTTCGTGGGCCCGCTCCCGGTGCGGAAGACCCGCGCGGGTCTCCAGTTCACGTGCGCGGCGCCGACCTTGACGAACGGGGAGAGCGCCCGGGACGTTTGGGTCTGCAAGAGCGACGGTTCCGTGGGTCAAATCTGCGTCCTGAGCCTCAGCCCCGAACCCCCGCAAGTGACCTCGTGCAACGGCATCTGCAACGCCCGGATCCTCTGCGTCGCCAGTGTCCCCGCGTGCCCAAACAAGTAAACTCCTTCTTGCCTCTGCCAATTTCTTATCTCTATACCTTCTTTTCCTTGATTTTTCTGGAGTAAGGGAGGAATTCTTAAATCTTCAAAACAGTAGATTCTCCGCATAAAACTAAGACGAAAGTTCCCGAATCATTTTCGAAAATAATGGAAAACGACGGAGTTATTGAGATTCGAAGTCCGCCAATCCGAAAAAGTAGCGTGGTTTAGGTAGTTCACCGACGCTACAGCGCCGCGCGCTGATTGTTCAACTTTTAACTTTGATGAATCTGTTGATTCTGGAAATTCATGCTTATTTTGGGACTTCCACTTTCGAAAACTCTGTTATCAACCGTGATAAAATGTGTAAAATAACAGCGGGAAAGTTTGAAATGTGGGGAATCATTTTCTGGGCGCCCTATTCGCAATTTTTGTACATATACTTTCCATTCGCAGTTCGAACACGCGAGCTTCTAACAGCAGTGCCTTCGCTAACAGTAAAAGTAACATTAGTAATTCGGTGCAAGAAACTGACAGCGTGAACATTAAGCTGGACAGGTAAGGGACGGAAGCTTTTTTGGTGTCGGATGAATGGAGTGTCTATCTGCATTTGAGGTTTTCCAAATTTTACAAACCTTACGTTCGTTTGAAAATTATCATTGTTACCTAGAACATGAGAAAAGGGTCATATTACGTTTGAAGGAGGAGGGTTACCATGAACGTTACGGTTTGTTAATAGGCCAGAGGGGGGGGGGTTCATTCTGTGTTACGTAACCCAATTTTTTCGTTTCCCAGGCAAAAAAAAATGATTTATCCATCTATTTCCGTTAGTTTTATCGCTCAGCTTGAAAAAATTGGAAATTCCTAGTTACGTAACAACTAGGGGAGTGGGTGGTAGCAAGCAAAACGTTACGGTATGTTACAAGTGGGAGGGGGGGGGTCTAAAAGAGCCAAAAAATGCGTTACGTAATACTTGAACGACCCCGAAGTGCATTTCGAAAATGATGACAGTGGGATAGACACGCGCTTCTCTCACGACTTTGGAATCAAATGCAGATAGATGATTCTTTCTGTCTTCTGGAGGGTTGTGCGTTATTGGAGGGTTTTGTGCTTTTGGGTAGTTCCAGTTCCGAGGACTCGGACTCCGACGACATTCCATGCGCGGACGCCGCGAGCGTTGCGGAGGACGCTGCAAATGATGCTAATGACGAAGAGGACGCGAACCAGCCGACCATGTGGCTCGGCACCGAGGACGGTTTCGTTTACGTCTACAATTGCAGCGATAATATCAGAATCAAGAAGAACAAGATCAAAATGCAGCTGGGCAGTAGCGTCCTTTGTATAATGTGAGGCGTGTTTATATGATAAGAAGTCTTTTCTTCACTCTAACCTCAAAATTGGTACTTCAAATGTTTTTTTCGCAATCACTTTATTAAATGATCGACTTTTATCGCCTGTAAAGCGAGGCAAAAGTGGGCGAAGGCAGCCGAGTGAATTTCGCGGCGGGATGAAAAGTAACCAGCGCATCTGATTGGTCAAGAAGCGGGATGGAAAGTGACCGGTGCGTCTGATAGGTCGAGAAGCGGGATGAAAAGTAACAGGCGCATCTGATTGGTCGAGGAGCGGGATGAAAACCAATTCTGTTTTTATCTGTGCCGTTCGTGACCATTTCGAGGGTTGTTATTGCGCACTCACTTTATAGGCTCGAAAATCGATAATTCAATAAAGGGATTGTGAAAAATAGCGTGTACAACTCGGGCTTCAGTCAACACATGCAACTCTCGGGTGAGTGCTTCCCTCGCTATGCTCGGGAAGCAAACTTCACCCTTGGTTGCAATCGTTGACTTCCAGCCCTCGTTATGCAATATACTATTTCGGCCATCGTGAAAAAAAGTATTGTGTTGCGCACGCAGGCAATTGTCGATTTTGACGAAATGATAACGGCACTCGCCTTCGGCTCGTGCCGCAACCCTTCATTTCGTCGAAATCACCAATGCCTGCTTGCACAAAAATACACTATCGAGGTCAGGCGCGTAAGCAGGAAATCGCATATTGTTCAACTTCTACACGCAGAAGTTTTCGTTTTATTGAGAATTTTTCTGATAATCTTATAAGGTTGAAAGTTACCAAACCAAAATCTTCCTCATGTTCCAGTTACGCAGACAACAAAGTGTTCGCGTCCCTAGCGAACGGAGAAATCACGGTGTATTCCAGAGACAATCGTAAATAATTTTCCAGTAACCAAAAAATGAAAATCAAATTCCCCAATACATAAAAAATCTCCAAACACGCAGTAGGTGGCTGGATTTCGTCCGAGTCCCGAACCGTGTGCATCGGGACGGCCGTGTCGCCCGTGACGAAAATGCTGGCAGTGTCTGGAAAACTTTGGTGCGGTTCTCACAACACCGTGAAAATCCTGAATACGCAGAAAATGGAGATCGAACATTCGCTGACGGTCAACAACGATACAACGCGATCGGTTTCGTGCATGGCGAATTCCGGGAGTTTGGGAGTTTGGATCGCGATAAACAGCAGCCCGGTTCTGCGACTTTTCCATGCCACGAGTTACGAATGTTTGACGGAAATTAATATTGCGCATGCGGTTACAAAAATGCTTGCGAGTGAGTATGGAGGAAAAAAAGTTTGAGACTGATTTGCTCAATTTCGATTAAAAAATGGAAACAAATCGTGACTGACAGTACTAGTACGTGTTGGCCGATATTCCCTACTATGACGGTATTATAATTAACAAGTGTAATAAATCGAGTGGAACAGGGAATGAGATGAATGTTTCGACGAAAATTCGTGAAAGTAGTACCTTTTTCAGGTTGTGACGACATCATTCGACAGCACAAAGCTGCTTGCTTGAGGGTCACGGCTCTTTTGGCGTACAATGATCTGCTTTGGATCGGGACCAGCGCCGGTGTTTTATTGACGGTGCCGATTCCGCATATCAAACCGTCCACGCAGAAGATCATGCAATCGCCGCCAGTCTCAGGTATATTTACGTATACTATAGTATAGATGATGTGTGTTTTATAAACATAAAACAGTCAGATAGAAAAACTTTATGGAAATAATATTATTGTAGATGTATCCTATCGAGCACAAAACGTTTGATAAAAATGAAAAAATGTTTGAAAAGTGTGTTCTTATTGCCATGATTCAATTTAATCGATTCAGATAAGAATCCACGAAAAAACGAAATAAAATTCATACTTTCGAATAGAACAATTGAACGCTACTGATTTTGAATCACTTCATCGATAACAGAATTGAAAATATCAGAATAAAAATTTCAACGTGACCTTTTTTTTTAATTTTCTTATAAAAATTTGGAGCTACAAATATTATTGTAGGGGAGGGGGATTTGAGCAAAAAAATTCAATTCTTAGAGAATGTGTCTTCTATTAAGCTCAGGAGGTTGAAATTTTCCAGCGTAATCGATATTTTCTGTTCATACTCGAAGGTATTCCGCATGGACATACAGGTCACGTGCGATTCTTGACTTGCGTGGAAACGAACGCGGCTCCGGCGAAACCGGAATCGCGTCCAAAATTGAACCGGTACTCGCTGAGATCCAACAAGACCGAGCAGAGCAACGTCAATCGCGGACGGTTATTGATCATTTCCGGAGGCGATGGCTACGAAGATTTCCGCGGACCGCAAACACCGACTGAATCGCAAGCCGGTCGCGGAGATTCTACAAATCATTTGTTGCTTTGGAAGGTAAAAATACGACTCTCGCGGATTATTTTTGTTTATTTCGAAGTAAAAAGACTGAGGATCGAAACTGTTATTGATTCTCGCGATAATCACACAAATCGAAAAATTAACAACAACATAATTCACTTCGTCTGAATTCGCAGGTCTGACAACGTTACAATCGGTCGTTATGGACCTTGGTGAAATCGTACAGGCATGGAATGCCGAAATATTTGCAGCAGCTTGCTGACATTTTTATCCCAGAATTTCTTCACGAAAGAAATCTGTAAAAAAGCCCAACGGCTGATGGAGAGTGACCTAGTTTTCTGTTTTTTCATCTGAAAATCGTCGAAAGATGCAACTTTGGCGATAATCATCGACTAATCATTGACGAATTTCTTCGAAAACGGAAGAAACAAATTTTTCTACAGAAACAGACGATCTCGACGAAGAAAACTTATTTTCGCATCAGAAACTAGGGTAAAAGGAACACTGTACTTCGGCGGAAAATTGTTGGAAATTAAAATTTTATTACAAATGTGCATCTGTTAAATAATTTATACATTTTTGTACTCCAGAGCGACGAAATTAGCTCCTGTCGAGTCATGAATTACAGCTCAAGCGGTACCTGAAGAAGTTATTGATATCGAGCTTATTTACGAGAACAATTCCGAAAAATAGTCGACGTTGTTTAATTGACTCGTTGGAGAATGTATATCTAATGTTTGTGTCATTGAATTTATTAAAATTATCTCTGTTACGATTATTGTAAGGATAAGTGAACAGTTTTGTAACTAGATAGAGATTTGTTCTTTTGGTAAGAATATTATATAACGTTAATTTTGTCTTCCCTTGTAAATCAAGCCCTATGGATAACAAGATAACACGAGAATGACGGATGTTTTATTGCATGAACTGAAAACTTCCAGTTTACGATGTGTCACTTGTCAATATGTGCAGTGGCGTAAGTGTTTATAAATTATTTCATAAAGTGTATACGTCGAAGTTGATACAGAAAACGCCTAAATATATTTGTATTACATGTAGTAGTGTTTTAATTTCATTGGAATATTTAATCTTACGTGCTCCATACAAATTTTTTGTTCACCTTCGGTTTTGTCAGGTATTTGAGTATGGAAAAATAGTCATTTTATAATTTGTTGAATGTTTGCAATCGTGATAACGAAGTCTAGTTGGAGTGGTTTTTCGGAATGTTATAGAATGTTCCAGTATGTTGTAAAATGTTCTGAACCTCTTCGGGATATTCCGTGTTTATAAATGTTGCAGAATATTTCAGAACATTCGATCGAATTTGAAACAGTTCTATAGAACATTTATGAATATTTGCGAGAGTGTTCTATAACGTTCCAAAATGTTCTGGAACACTCTAGAACGTTTTAAAATATTTCAAAAATGTCCCGCGGTTCACATGAAGAGAATATCTGTTTTGGATGAATTCAAATCACGTTTCAAACGCGTTTTTATGACATTCTCAGAGCGTGTTCAAATCGCGTTCTCTGCGCACGTGGAAAAAAAGTTGGCGAACGTATGAGAAAGATGAGAAAAATGCTCACGAAATTCAGAGGTAAAGAACGCGTTCGTTTAATTTCGAAATGATCACGTTTTCAACGCGTTCGAAATATGTTTAAAAAACACGTTCCAAACGAGTTCCGAAAGCGTTTAACAGAACGGAACGCGTTTCAAGACGTGTTTGGAAACGTGTTCAAAACGCGTTCATTTCTCCCATGAGATTCCACATTGTTCCAATACACTCTAGAAAGTTCTAGAATATTTCAAAATGTCCCAGAACGTTCCAGAACTGCTGAGAATCATGAAGAATGTTTCGGAAAATTCCAGATGGATGCGGAAACTTGTTCAAAACGTGTTTATTTTTTCCACGGAGTTCCGGAAAGTTCCGAAGAACATTCAAAACGTTTCAAAATGTTTCAGAGCTCTCTAAAATGTTTCAAAACTTCCCAAAATGATAAAGAATGTTCTGAAAAATTCTAGATTGATTTAGAACGTTCTGAACGTTTCCAGTATGTTCTATTATGTTTTCAATATTCCGTGGAACACTGTAAAACATTCGAGTCGACACAAACTAGTATTGAGATAAAATTTTTTATGTGTATCATCTATAACAAAACGAAATTCGACGTAGAATCAGTGTACTAGCAAAACCATGACGTGAAACAATTTCGGAAAAAGGAGATCACTTTCGTGATTGTCTGAACTATTCCTGAGACACACCCTGTCACAAGATTCAAGATTTCTCGAAGTACAGATGGAAATTCAGAGTTCCCCGCTTCAGTTACTGGAATTAATGATTAATTTTATTGAATTAACTCAGTTCAATAAATTTGAATGTCAGTAGTTAAATGAATACCTACCTGATTTACAGTCCGTTTCGGAATAAGATGAATCTTCTTTGTCCCTTTCAAGACTGGAATCAATAACTTCATTGTCCTCAGTTTCAATAAACTGCGGAGTATTTAGATCCTTTCCAGCTGACGTTATACCTTGGGATTCGACCTCAGTATTTCCTGGCACAATATTTATCTATCAGAATCTGTCGAAAAACAGTCACCTCACAAAAATTATGCAAGTTTTTACCTTCTGGAGACATAGTCTGGTTTTCATCGAAACTGTTTTCAGGATTCGAGACGAATTCCGTACTTAAACTTGGAGTAACTGATACAAAATCAGATGATTTTCCAGTGATCACCTCTGCTTCCGATGTTCCATCAATTTTTTGTGTCTGAGTGATTTCTACGTAATGGGCAATGGATTCAGAAGACTTTGAGACGCTTTCTGAGATACCTCCACTACTTTCTGTCGGAACAGTTTTAGCAGAGACTGTTACACTTTCCATAAAATCATCAAAACTTACTGCAGGATGTGTAGTATTTACATTTTCTGTGAAATGGATAGCATCCGAATTGACAGCAAAGGAATCACTTGCTCGATCTCTTGATCTCGATGATAATGAGATCGTCTCACTTTCAGTAGATTCTGCTTTAGGAGAATTGATCTCAGTGCTAGTAGATTCCTTGTTATATTCTGGATGATCAGTGGCTGCTGCATTTTTTTCATATGAATGATCACTGATGGCAGCTGAGCGAGTTCCATCTGCATTGGGAGTAGTTGTACGTGGATGAGTAGACGATACATTTTCAGTCTCTGTGGTATTAGGATTAATATTCGAAATATCCGTTCTATTTTGTTTTTTATCGCTGTTGACTTCAATACTTTCAGTGGTATTGGTATTATTCTTTTCACTGATATCGGAGGGATAAGTCGTGACCCCGACTGTCGAACTGTCGTTAGGCTGTATTAGTATCGTGCTTGCTGATAGAGCATCATTAGTTTCGGTATTTAGCGTTTCCTGTCTATTTGGTTCAGTACTGCTAGCATCTCTGATATTTTCGGTCGAATTGGAATCCTCTCCACTCGTATAGATGGTAGAAGACGTGACTCCAACTGTGGGATTATCGTTAGGATGCGTTTGTATCGTGCTTGATGGTGGAGCATATGTAGCAGTTGAGCTCGTTTCATCTGGATCTGTAG
>JAPYZK010000326.1:0-34133 GCA_030522785.1 Platygaster equestris
CTTCCAAATAGGTAAAGGTCGCTCAAGATCGTTTACAAGAAGTTGAAGACAGCACAAAATCGCTTCCATACATATAAAGATCGCTCGAGATCGCTCCCAAATAGGTGAAAATCTCACAATATCGCTTTCAAATTGGTTACAATCAAAAAATTCCATTCGATATCAACCTTCTCCAAATTTTCTAAAAACTCCCAAAGAATCGACAGAAAATAAATTATTCGTCCCGACTCATAGTGAGTCGTTCCCCTGATCGAGCCGGGGAATATTGCCCGTGAATTTCGTTCGCGTCGAGTGGAGAATGCCGAGATTCCACGCGCCCCTATTCTCTAGAGCGACCCTCCCGCACTTGGCTGAAGCCTGAAATCAAGTGTTTGAGATTATGACGAAGGCTTCGGTCACGTATTTCATTAGGCGTGGGACATTCGGGTCCCCCGGTTGAAAAGTGACAGGTAGACAACTGCAGGTACCAGAGATATGTTTACCTCGCGTTATCCGCATGATCCCTTTGTAATTACAAACGTCACTTTTGTGACAAACGACGTGACAGTGAGATATCTTCATGCCGGACGATCTTTCAACGGCGCATTGTTCGTATTTTGTATGTCTATGGGATGGCTTAACTCACTGGCGACTTGTGATTTTTTGTCCGCGTGTATTCGCAATTTCGATCACACCCCAGAAGCATTCGAATTTCGGCTTCTACGTGACTTTCAGTGGTGAAATCGATACGAGAAAACATTTTCCGCTCCACGAAGCGCATTTGCTCGCGAAACCAATGCATTCAAAGTCGTTTCTTTTCTCCGGAGTTAGTTTAAATCGGAGATCTTTCGATTCAGGGAACTTTTTACGCAGCACAATGCACTAGTATCTTTGGAAATCGCGAACTCAAAGTACGGCCGGAAACGTTGAAGTGTTTTCGAACAAACTATAGCATTCAAGAGTTTGACTGAAGAGGAGCGTCCGTATTGAAGTTTTCGTGGGAGCGTGACGATCCTGGAAAACGGCAATTCGGGGAAGAATTTTTTTGGATTTTGAAGCAAAAGTGATGGAAATTTTATTCAGAGAGGAAAACTTGAGAGCAGGAGAATCTTTTTTGATTAGGAATGTTTTTTTAATTGAAAACGTTGCGAATTTAGATAAATGTTCCTAAAATTGACGATCTTGTGAGAATTGGAACAAATTTAGTTTAATTTGAGTAAATTCCGAATTTTTCATGTTTCATTAAATGTTTTCGAATTCTGCTAGAATTTCGAAACGATTGTAATCAAAAATCGACAAGCCGAGTATTTTATGAATTTTTTCGTCAGTTTTCAGTATTTTTGAGAAGTCTTCAATAAATTTGAAATTTCCATGATTTTTGAATTGTATAATATGTTATCTTCTAACATTTCACATTTTAATAAATAAATAAATCAATAAATTGTATTTCAAGAACTCAAAATTAAAAATTAAAATACTGGAAAATATTTGAATTCAAACGTTCAATCAACTACAGAATTCTATGCAGATACACTCGACAAGGTTTTCCCATTGTACAATAAAACCCCATTTTCCCAATTTTCCTGGACGTCCCTTTTCTCTTTATCAGACCAACTACTCTCATCGTATTTTCATTTGATTTCCTCGAGATTTCGACCCCTCCAGGATTCTATGGTGTCTTCTTTTGTCCGATTTGCATCCAATCCTCTCCTTTTAACGACTCGAAAATAGAGGAAGACCGCGGTTTGTGAACGTCATTGAACTTTTTGTTCCAGACGGAAATTTGCTCGAGTGCTTTGACGGACGTTATACATGCTGTGATCAATGGAACCGATGGCTGTCTTTTTTGTTTCGGCCACGCAGGTCTCGGTAAGTGCCATTATTTTCTGACTTTTCAATTTTTCCACGATTCCAAAGTTTTCCACTCTACCAAGTTATTCGCTGAATCGACAGGGTGATTTCTTTTTCTCCAAATTCATGAAAGTGTATCCCAAGCGATGGTTACTGGTTAACCATAACCCCAAGAAAAAAAAATTGTCCGACTTTCTTCAAATCGCGACCTGCAAGTCCTTTAACGACGTCTTTTGTCGAAAAAAAGGCGAGGGCGCATTTCCCGGGGTATTTTCTTAATGATATGAGCAGAAAGAATGAGTAACGCTTGAGGAAAAAAATAAGAGATATATTTCTAACGGGGGAGGGAAAAAAAGGTGTCGGGAATGAAACCTTCGAGAGTCGAGGGAAAAAAGGCTCGTACGCCACGTACCTCTGAGTGACGTAGATCGTTTACTTAACGAGACGGGGGTCGTAAGGAAAGCAGAACGGCCCGTTGACTACCTTTAAGTAAAGGAAATTGCTCGGGGGCAGAAGAGGTCATGATTCGGAATTACCCCTCTTTGCATGAAAATGTTCGTCAATGACTTTTTCAGGAGATTCGACACGAATAATCTTTTATTCAGGCATTGCTTTGGAGAGAAGGGTTATATAATTCGAAAATGAGATTTTTCGGATCGAATCCCTAGAGACAAAAGTGATGAAATATCTAAAGCATGCCGCGTGTATCGAATGGTAATCGATAATCTATCGAAATCGTGTAATACGCTCACTTAAGAAAACTATCATCACAGCGAATTCTCGCGTCGCCGATATCCGATCGAGTGACAAAATCGCTTTTGATCATTGCCACGCACTTTTTATTCTCCACCCCATAAATCCCTTTCCCGCTGTTTCTCTGTCCACCCTTTCCCCGTGCATACATTCTGATAGAGAGCTGAAGAACGAGAGGGAAATTCTAGTGCGAGGCAATCGTATAGGGCCTGGCAATCTTCAAAATGGAGCCAACTTTTCATCCGAGTCCCCAACGAATCGACAGACTTTTTTTCATTCACAGAAAGGAAAAACAGGGAAAAAAGGAATAGAGGGGAGGGGGGAGGGGTGTGAAGGAGAAAAAACAGAGATGTAGATTTGAATGGAAAGGGTAATTTCGATAAAAGTTTTTTTTTGTAGGATTTAACAATACTACGATTTTGGAGTCATTTTTTTGAAAATCAAATGATTATTGAAAAAAAATTAAAGATTAATCTGGTATAAATCCAGAAAAAGGCGATTAAAATTTTTTTTGAATTAAAAAAATCGAAGAAGAACCATTCTTGGAAAATTTTAATCTAAGCACACATTTCGTTTTGGTTATCATATGGAAGTTTGGCCAGAATTCAGTATTTCATCTACCAAATTTCAATTCCTCGCGAATCGCTAAATTTCCAGATCCATCGAATGAAAAGTCAACACCGTTCATAAAACGCCACAACCTCAAAAAGACGAAATTGGCTTGGGGGTCGCGAAACGATATCAAGCAAGTTTCCATTGAAAAGTTTCAAATAATGAGACTGAGATACGGCGGCGGCTTTATTTGCTCTGGCCGCCAGCGACAGCGCCGAAAAGGCCCTTCTCCGAGCTTTCTAATTAAATAATAACATAATTCACCGTCTTACGCCGCGAGAATTAAATATCGCTTAAAATTCAACACCGTCCCCGGGATTTTCATTACTTTTGCTACTGTAGCGACCTTCCCCTTTTCCTTATTCGATTTTCCGCATTTTCTCGTTACCTTACTTTGTTCTGCAATTTCCTAATTTTCTCGAGTTTTTTCATCCAGAACTCAGTTACGCGGTCTTTACTGACAAGTTATTTAGAACTGAATTATTCAAATTTTCTGAAATATTGAGAATGGATTACATGAACAGTTTTTCTGATCGAGTTGTGGTAAAATGTGACTTTTTGGAAAAAATTTTAAAATATCTTGATTTTTGATAGTTTTATTTTATTGTAATTGATTGTTTGAAAAATGATTTACAGTTGTATTGCGACTTGGTTTTGAAATGATGTAGGAATTAATCATTGTATTCAGAATGATAATTGAATTATTGAACCAGTGCTTTATCAAGAAGCATTGGAGAAAATTGGTGGGATATTGAGGCCGCTGGCGCCATAGTAAAACGTGGCATTATCCTAATTAAATTCAATGTAATTAATTCGTCATGATTTGTGTTTTCTGCAAATGGAATGAGAATCATGCTCGAAGTTTCAGAGGTGTAATGAATTACACAATCCACGTGATCGTCACGAATTACGTAAATATCAGATTATATGACATCAATTATTATCACATTAATTACGTATGGCGAATTTCAAACGTTCACATCGTTATTTTTTTTTGAGATCACATTTGAAAGTTGTGAGTTCAGAGTGAAAATTTCAAGTCGAAGCTTGAAGTTAAAGTTTGAAATTTATGGTTAAAGTTACCTATATGAAGATCCAGAAATTCAAAGAGGTTCATGTATAGTGATTCTACTTTTTTTTCAATTATATATAAAAAACAAGACATTTCGTACGATTTTAAAAATGATACAGGCCACTAGGAAAATAAGGTCAGAAATAGGACGTCACTATCAAAATAGTTCGTCCACTCACCATATTTTAAGCAACTTTCATCACGATCAAAATAGTACGTCTCTCGATGTACACAAAATATAAAAAAAATATCGAAAATCAAGGATCGATCGTTTGCTTGATTCCACGCGATTAAACTAAGAAATCCGTGATGCTTTTATTCTTCCAGGAAAATCATACACGATGTTCGGGACTCCAGAAGCCGGACACACGCTTGGTGCTATTCCCTGCGCGATAACGTGGCTTTTTCGCGGCATCGCCGAGCAAAGACAACGAACAGGTGCAAGGTTCAGCGTTCGAGTCAGTTGCGTCGAACTTTCGACCGGTCAACAGCCATTGAGAGATCTGCTAGCCGGCTACAATAACGGTAGGATTTGAAAGTTTACTATAAAACTCAGCCTAATTAGAAATTTTCTACAGCTTCGAATTCAAAGTGCGACTTTTGAAATTAGATCGTGAAAGACCTATTTTGGTAAACTTGGATTCGATAGTGTACATTGGTCCATTGGAAAAATTCGTTCGTTATGTGTCCGTATATTCACCCCCCCCCCCCCCCCCCCGCCCCTATACATTTTTCATATTCAATTGAAGTTGAAGTAAAATGGTGCAATTTGCCGACTATTCCACTTGGGCTGAATGCTTTTTGATAAGGATAAGCGATGATTACGCTGTGAAACAAAATATAGGTTTTTACCTAGTTTTGGGAAAGAAACTGAAAAAATACATATATGACTTCAAAAGTCAATACATAACATTTCTATTCACACAACGCCGGTAGGATCAACTCTCGCTGTGAGGGCAGAAAAATGTTAATAAGGATAAGGACACATTATTATTAACACAAAAAATATGTCACATTAAAAAAAAACGATTCTCAATCCATTTTGAATATCGAGATACACTTTTTGAATCTTATAGATTGAAAAACGTTTTTATTTCCCGAAAATCAGACGAAAACTGATCAAAATACATTTTTACAAATCGATAAAATAATCATCTTACATAAACAAAATGATTAAAGTTGTTAAGGTGCATTCATGAGGTTTAATATTTGTTAATACATCAGATTTGTAAACTAGCTCTATCAGTAGTAACAATGTCCGATAACCAAGTCTGCACGTTCAAATCACACAACAAGCTGATTTTTTTCAGCATTCATTCATCGGATTATATTTTACAGCTGGATTATTGTGCATTTCACAGTTCATCCAATATTTTTATATCATTTCCGTTGACTTCACTTGAAACCGTAGTCACTAAACGGAGTATATTTCAACAGTTGAGTCACTCGTACTGTTACATTTGTCAAAACTAGCTTAGCTTTTATTCTCATAATTCAAATGTATGACTCGCGCCCGTTTCGAAAACAGCGTAATAGGTCTCACATTGCTTTCAACTCTGTCAACGAGTTGAACTTTTCGAAAAGCGAGTATCTGTAAAAGGCTCAGAATTTTCAGTGTCCTAGAGCAACTGCCAATTCATTAGACTCGCACTCATGGAAATGATCGTTCATTAAACTTTCTCCCTCATATATGTTATGCTATACGACCGTTTTCACGAGGTTAATATATGGTTCCACCACGTACCAAATTTTTTGGAACCTCGAAGATGTCTTCACTAACAATCCACAAAACACCATTTCTACACGGAGGAACTGTCAGTGATCCTAAATACAGATAATAATTCATTAACGCTTTATTAAAGAAATCAAGAGATCCGATCACAGTATCCGCTGGAACGGAAGCTTCAGCGCCGTTTTCACTAGCTTTCTCCACATAACTCGCTAATCCTTGAAGGACGTCTCCTTGTCCGTCAGTACTCTGAATATTTCATTCATACAATGAGAACAGAGATCAGTAATGCAAGATGTAACTCTACTTTTTACCTTTAATAAGAACGATACAGCAGTGATAACGGGCCAGAAACGTGATGTAGCTTTGACACATGATTCGTATGTATCGCACACTGGGCTGTAAAAGTACATTTGCAATTCAGCAGAATACCTGAGGAAATAGATCATGTTATTTCAGAGTGAGAATTCGAAAAGCGCAAAAAGCATTTACTTTTGGCCATCAATTGAATGCTCAGTGCCTTCGGAATCACTAGGACCCCAATGGAATTCTATGCGGTCGAAAGAAAGATCTTCGATATTGGTGGCCAGCGATATAGATGTTTCGGGTCCTGAATTTTTCAGTGTGACTACGGAAAACAAGTACTGCAATTGTTCATTTTTATAGCGATCAGGAATTTCGAGTTTAGCTCAGCTTTCTGATCGTTACCGGAGTTCCCTGTATTCGTCAAAGTAAAATTGGTTTCTTCCTTGTACAACTTGTGCAGCTCGAACTGATTCATATCCAATTCTTCTTCGGCAGGGGCTTCAAGGTTTATGGGTGACTGATAATCTCCTAAACAAGTGCGGTATGTTTTGGACCAAGAATCCACATTTTTATACGAGAATCCATTTACTTCTGAAATTTTAGTCTAAATTATAATTTGGGCGATCGTAAACTGATAAAAAACTACGTCACTTTGGAATTTCGGGGTTTCTTTGCATGATCGAAATTTCCAAGAAACGAAATGTTGCGAATGAAAAATTTGGTGGCGGCCAACGTACCTATATCTTGTGTGTGGGCATGGTTGAGTACAACTCTTGATCGAGACTCACAAATGACCACACAATAAATCACGACACTCGAAAAAACTTTGAGATTCATCATTTTCGTATTTCAACTTTGGAATGGAGACAAATAGTGAGGAAAAAACTGTTCAGTGACCAAGCATAAAGACTATTTTCAATTGATGTTGAAGTACAGTGGTGCAGTTTATCGACTATTTCGATAAGGATAAGCGATGATTACACTGTGCAACGGAATTCAGGTCTTTTTCTAGTTGTAGAAAATAAACTCAAAAACAATGATATTTATGTTAATGTTAGTCAATGTTAGTCCACGTTTTAAAGTTATAATTTATTCGAATTTTTTAATTAATCAAAATGCACTTCCGTCATTTCTCGCCCGATTTTCGAAAAACAGAAACATTCTTTGATCGAAATTGAAAGAAAATTATTTCTAATCACGAAACTCGAAATAACTTCAAGATTCATTATTTCCGTATTCGAACTTTGAAATACAGACGAATAGTGAGGGAAGATATTATTACATGACGAAGTAATCATTATTTATCAATGTTGAAAAAAAGTGGTGTAACTACCGACTATTTTACTTGAGTTAAATGGTTTTCAATAAGGATGAACAACAGTTATGCATGAGTCTATGTAAATTTTCTATCGTTTGTGTTACTTTACAATTTTTATTGGAGGACATATTACACTCGCACCTTTAGATTAATTGGATACTTTGACCTCCACATTAGACTAAGACTATATTTAATCATTAAAATAGACCATATATTAAAAGTTCAAAAACGCGCAATTTTACAGTCATAAACACTAGTTCTCTTTCTCATAGATCAAATGAAGCACTCTCTTCTTTTCTGAGTCAGAGATTGGCTGAGTAGGTCTCAAATTGCTTTTAACTCCGTCATCGAGTTGAACTCTTCTGAGTGCAAGTATCTGTAAAAAGCTCATAATTTGCAGTATCTTAGAGCAACTGCTCATTTAGTAGACTTGCACGCATGTTAACAATCGTTTATAAAACTTTGACTTGTTGTACGATCGTTTTCACTTACCAAATCCTTTGGAATCTTGAGGATCTCTCTACTAACGATCCAAAAAACACCTTCTGTACACGGAGGAACTGTTAATGATCCTACGTACAGATAACGATCAAATAACGCTTTATTCAACCGATCAAGAGACCCGAACGCTGTATCTGCTGGAACGTAAGTTTCATCGCTCTTTTTACTAGCTTTCTCCACATAACTTGCCAATTCTTGAAGAACTTCTCCTTCTTCTTCAGTGCCCTAACATTTCATCCATACAATGAGAATAATGAAAAAAGTACAAGATATACCTTAGGGATAATTTTTACCTTTAACAAAAACGATACAACAGTGACATCGGAGACGGTAAATACTGTTTCTTCGAGAGCTGCTTCGTATGTATCGCACTCTGGATTGTAAAAGTACATCTGTAATTCAGCAAAATACCTGCGGAAATCCTTTTGTTATTTATGCAATCGGAACGAGAAAAAGTGCGATAAGCGTATACTTTTTTCCGTCGATTGAATGCTCAGTGCCTTCGGAATCACTAGAACCCCAATGGAGTTCTATGTGGTCTAAATTGTATGACACACCAAAGTTAATGTTTCTAGTGTACAACGATACAGCTGATTCGGATCCTGAATTTCGGAATATTACTGCGGAAGACGAGAAATGCGATTGTCAATTTTTCGAGGGATTTCGAATTTCTAGTGTAGCTCAACTATTTGCTCGTTACTGGTTTTGCCTGTATTCATCAAAGTGACATTGGTTCCTTCCTTGTACAACTTTTGGAGTTCTAACCGATGCGCCTTCATCCCTCTTTTTTCAACAGGCTCTATGAGATCTACAGGTGACTGTTCTTCTCCTTCACAATCGGGTTATGTCTCACCCCAAGAATCCACATCTTCATACGAAAATCCATTCACTCCTGAAAATTTCGATCAAGACTGGAGTTGAACTTTTGTTAGAAATTATACCACTTCAGAATCTTGTGATTTTCCTTGATAATTTGAATTCCCA
The DNA here is from genome assembly GCA_030522785.1 of Platygaster equestris. Lineage (NCBI taxonomy): Eukaryota > Metazoa > Arthropoda > Insecta > Hymenoptera > Platygastridae > Platygaster > Platygaster equestris. Next base: position 9,106 of record JAPYZK010000326.1, read on the forward strand.
AGGTTTTTCGTCGTTTCCTACGGTTTTCCAAGAGGGTAAAAGAACGGTCGTAGATGACCCAGATTAGCACAAATGCCAGGATAGAAAGATTTCATGGCAAGCATAATGAAAAGTAGAAAAAGGGCGGCAAAAAGGGGAGAGGGAACACAGAGTAAAAAAGGTAGTAAGTTATAGTTGTGATTTATAAGTAGTTGAGTATGTAGTAACACAGTAACAGAGTATAATTACGACGTATATTATGGTAGATCGTAGTTCTAACCTATCGGTGTAGTTTGATACAACATAACATTACGTGAAGAAAACTCACCCATGACCACACGCAAAATTACGACACTCGAGAAAACTTGACGACACATCATTTTCATATTTCAACTTTGAAATGAATACAAACAATGGGGAAAACTCATTACGAGACCAAGTATATATACCATTTTCAATCGTTGCTCATACGAAGGGGTGCAATTACCGACTATTTCACTTGGGCTGAATACTTCTCAATAAAGATAAGCGACGGTTATTCATGGTTACGTAAATTTCCTCATATTCGTGTGACTTACATAACTTATCAAAGCACATATTACGCACTCGAATGACATGGAAATGCAATCCAAAGACCTTCAGATGCAAGAAGCGAATTTTATTCAGAAATCTAGTCTCCTCTCCGCTGCATTCAGTACAATTTTTATACTTAAGACTCTTTCTTTCCCTCTCGAAGATCATTATACACTATTATTACGTTGTCATTCGGCTGAATGGGTCTCACATTGCTTTCAACTCCGTCGTCGAGTTGAACTTTTCGAAGTGCAAGTATCTGTAAAAAGCTCATGATTTTCGGTGTCCCAGAGAAACTGCCAATTCTCTAGACTTGCACTTATGAAAACATTCGTTTCTGAAACTTCGACTCTTCGATATATTAATTTGATTCGATCGTTTTCACGAGTGAAAGTCCACCGTCCCCCCCCCCCCCCCCCCTCTTGTGACACGTACCAAATCCTTTGAAACCTCAAGGATATCTCCGCTAACTATCCAGAAAGCACCGTCTGCACACGGAGGAGCTGCTAATGTTCCTAAATACTGATAAACATCAAGTAACGCTTTATTGAACCGATCAAGAGATCCGAACACGGTATCCGCTGGAACCGAAGCTTCGTCGCCCTTTTTACTAGCTTTCTCCACATAACTTGCCAATTCTTGAAGGACTTCTCCTTGCCCATCAGTACTCTGAACATTTCATTTATAGAATGAGAACAGAGATAAGCAATTCGAGATGTACCTACTCGCTTCTTTTCACCTTCAATAAAAACGATAAAACGGAGATAGTCTCGTTCACAACTGAAAGTTTTTTTAGAGCTGATTCGTATGTATCGTACTTCGACTCGTATAAGTACATTTGTAATTCAGCAGAATACCTGTGTAAATCCATATTTTTATTCAAGCAATCAGAAGAAATAGAGATGGGTTGAACGTATACTTTTGGCCATTGATTGAATGCTCTGTGCCTTCGGAATCACTAGAGCCCCAATGGAATTCTATTCGGTCGAAAGAGAATTTAACATCAACCTCGGTGTTATTATTCTTCATCAAAAGAGCTGGTTTTGATCCCGGGCTTTTCAATGTGACTACAGAAAATTATACAGGCAATTGTTCATGTCTGACGTGATTGTAAAATTCATGTTTGGGATTAGCTATTCGATAATTACGGGTGTTCCCTGTATTCGTCAAAGTAAAACTGGTTCCTTCTGGGTACAATTTTTCGAGTTCAGTCACAAATCCACTTAAACTTATTCCTTGTAGATCAGTTGGTACAAGGTCAACAGGTGACTGATAATCGCTTTTACAATCGGGGTATGTTTCGCCCCAAGAATCTGCATCCTTTTACGAAAATCCGTTCACTCCTGAAAATTTCGGTTATGGCTAGAATTGAACTTGCTAGAAAATGAAGGGGAACTATGTGACTTTAAAATCATGAGATTTTTCTTGATCATTTGAATGCCCAAGGTTTGTCACTGTTACCTGTGGTTTGTTGAGCGAGTCTAAAAATGGTCGTTGACGACTCAGGTAGACGCGAATACCGGTATAGGGAGGTTTTATGGCGAACATGATGAAAAGGAGAAGAGGAGGAGGAAAAAGTATAAAAGGGATCAGAGGTTAGGATAGACGGTAGATCATAGTTATGACTCATACGTAGTTGAGTACTTAAAATATAAGTGTGATATACATCATAGTAGGTTATGGTTATAACTTACTGATAGTAAAATACAACATGAGATAGAATAAACTCACCTATGGCCACAAAAATAACAACGAGATTCGAAGCAACTTGAAGATTCATCATTTTCATGCTTCAACTTTGGAATAAAGACGAACAGTAAGGAAGAAACCATTACATGAGCAGGTATATGTAACGTTTTTAATAGATTTCGAAGTGAAATGAAGTAATTACAGACTATTTTACTCTAGCTGAATGCTTTTCGATAAAGATACGTGATAATTATTCATTGTTACGTAAATTTCCTCATATTTGTGTGACTCACGTAACTTTTTCAAGAACGTATTACATTTGGACTTTCGGATTAATTTGATACTTGGACCTTGACATAAAACATGGCCTTATTACACTGTCATATTACAACTATTATGATAATCATTTTTTATCGAACATGAGGATTCTGAATCGGGCTGAAGGCTAGTTTCAGAATCACATAAGTCATAAAATTATCATCTTTCTAATTACAAAATGCATCTTATACTACGACGTGGTAACAATGCGTTAAAAAAAATGACAAAATTAAAAAAAGTACAAACTTTTTCTACTTCGTAGGATAAAAAATATTTCCACCAAATTTCGCACAGTATCATCCTCAAAACACACATGACACTGGTCTTCTAAAAATCATCAAATATAGAAGAACTCGTGAAGTCGTTCGATCACGGATGAATACATTGCGAAAACTTCGTTAAACCACAAAATTCTCCTCGCTAAACTGCTTTTATGGCACATTCACAATATCTTCAATTCGCTGTACCATTAATTGTTTATCGCACGAAGTTTATAATTAATTCCATAACGCAGTAACGCGGACCGGCAGAATCATTTGGATTAATTAGAGCCAAGTGCCGCCCGACGTTGCTTCAAGTGCGACTCCCTGAAACTTGCGCTCCTGGTATTGAGCTCAAGACTGTAAACGCCTTGTGGGTTTTGTTAACTTTCCCCCTGCTAGAGCGAATTTCCGTCGGGTCTCACTTTTCAGCATTCAAGTTCGGGAAATTTGGAAGGTAAAAACAGCTGGCTCTGTTTAGAGTCCGAAATTACTCATGGTTGTCTTAAAGGACAGACCGATGCATTTTTGGTGAATTTTCGAGTGTTTTTGTAGATAAGAGTTATGTTCCGTGCAATTTTTCTTTGAACAATGAGTTTTTCGCGTCATGTTGACTTTTGGAAGATAGTATAGAAGGGCACTAGAATTGCACATAGTTTTACGTAAAACAATCACCGTTTTCGGTGAAGTTGATGAAAAAATGTTCTTTCGAACAAATATCGTCAAGTAATCGTATTCTCCGAAAATCGAAATGATGACTTGAACAACTTAAAAATTCAATGCGAAGACTTTTGGAATCAAGTCGCGAATTTTATTCCGAAGTTAAGTCTCCCCTACACCGCCTTTAGTACAGTTTCCATGATTTAGAACGGTTTCTTTTCCTCTTCAAAAGACTCGTGCACGATGATACTGTCGTCAGCCAGTGACTGAATGGGTCTTACATTGCTCTTAACACCGCCGTCGAGTGTAACGTTTCTGAATGCGAGTATCTGTAAAAGGATGATAACTTGCAATGTCCTAGAGCAACTGCCGATTCATTAGACTTGAACTCATAGGAACGGTAACTTCGACTCTCGAATACGTCAATGTTATACAATCGTTTCCACGGGCGGAAGTCTATGGTATTCCCCTTGTGGCACATACCAAATCCTTTGGAACCTCGAGGATATCATCGCTGACAATCCAGTAAAAACCTTCTTTACACGGGGGAATTGGTAATGATCCTCCATACTGATAACTACTACGTAACGCTTTGTTAAACCGTTGAAGAGATTTGAACACGATATCTGCTGGAACGGGAGCTGTATCTTCCTTCTTACGAACTGTCAGCAGAAAACTTGATAATCCTTGAAGGACTTCTCCTGGTCCAATGATGCCCTTTACATTTCATTTATACGATCAGAATAATTATGAGCAATCCACATAGCATTTAATTGAGTCAATTGTTTGTCAAACAGAATTCGAAATTGCAGTCGATCTACCATTATTGTACCATCATGTATTCATACATAATAGTACCATCATGGAACAAAAAGAAGCACGTAGCCAGGGAAGGGACTGAGGGGGCTGAAGCCCCCTCCGAAATTCTGGAAAATTTGAAAAATGTAGCACGTTGCAAAAAAGTATGTTTCGAAAAAAATAGTAAAACAATACTGATTTTCATAAGTGTCACAGTTTTCGAGAAACTTGATAATTTCTAACATTTTCAACATTTGAAGATTTAACCATTTTGGGAATTTTCAGAGTTTGGAGTATTTCGAGAATTTTACAAGTTTTGAGAAGTTTGAAAATATTCAAAATGTCGACAATTTGGAATATTTTGAAGTTCTAAAGAAGTTTGAGAAATTCTGGTAATTTAAAATATTTTCATGATTCTCTGAATAACGAGAATTTTACGAATTTCTGACATTTCGAGAAACTTAATAATTTGGAATATTTTTAACATTTCAGGATTTTTGACAATTTCGAGAATTTTCAGAGTTTGGAGTTTCGAGAATTTTACAAGTCTTTAGAAGTTTAAAAATATTTGAAATTTTAACAATAATTGTTATTCATAACTTTTTGAGAACTTCGAAATTTTCAAAATGATTTTGAAAATTTAAAATTCTAAAAAAGTTTTAAGAATTCTGGAAATTCGCGATATTTTCATAATTCTTGTAATTACGAAAATTGTACGAATTCCTAATATTTCATGAAACTTGATAATTTGAAATATTTTCAAAATTTCAAGATTTTTAACAATTTTTAGAATTTTTGAAGTTCGAAGTATTTCGAGGATTTTGTAAGTTATTGAAATTTTGAAAAGTTCGAGAATTTGAAAATTTGGGTTAATTTCAGAAATTTGCAAAAGTTTCAAAAATTCTGAAAATGCACAATATTTCATATTTCTTGAAATTACGGAAATTTCACAAATTCTTCACATTTCGAGAAACTTGATAATTCGTAACATTTCAAGATTTTCAACAACTCAGAGAATTTTGAAAGTTTTTAGTATTTTGACAATCTTCAGGATTGAAAAAATTTCAGAAATTTCAGAGATTCAACAAAGTTTCGAAAATCTTGAGAATTAATGCAGTTTTCGGAATTTTTTGAATTTTCAAAATTTTACGAATTTCTAAAACATAAAAAAACTTTTGTTTAGTTGAAACATTTTCAATTTTCAACATATTTCAACATTTTTGACTATTTCGATGAATTTCGAAGTCTAGAGGATTTTGAAAAAGCAGAGATTCCAAAAACACTCATGAAAATTCTGAAAATCTAGGAAATATTCATAATTCTCTTATAAAATTTTCCTACTCAAATTTATTGAATTAATTTCAAGTGAAAATCACCTTAGCCGCCCCCCGAACGGAATTTCTGTTCACGTTCTTGTACAAAAATAAACTAATTCACACACAAACATGCGTGAATGATAGTGACCTCGAAAAATGTCTCTAATATCTCTGAATTTTCTCATAGTGCATCATTGTACAATCATTAATGAATTATGTACGATCATGATTCGTACATAATTGTATAATAATGCGGTCGCAGTTGACATAAGTCGTTGTACTATCAGTATGAATCGAATTCCACAATGATGATACAATGTTTGTCACTACATTTTATATGGGAATAGAAGATGTACGTCAACGATTATTTTTACCTTCAGTAAAAACGACAAAACGACGATGTCTTGTCGCTTGTGTGATGTTCCTTTACTAGCTGATCCAAATGAATCGTACTTTGAGTTGTAAAAGTACATCTGTAATTCAGCAGAATACCTGCGAAAATACAAATTGTTTATTGACCAATCAGAACAAAAAAAGTGCGAGAAGCACATACTTTTGTCCATTGATTGAATGCTCAGTGCCTTCAGAATCATCAGAACCCCAATGGAATTTAATGTGGTAGAAAGAGAATTTTACATCATTGTTGTCATGGATGGACATCGATATATCCGGTCCTGATCCTGTATTCCTCAATGTGACTACAGAAAATGATAAAGGCAATTGTTTATCATCAAAGTGATTGTGACCTTCCACTTGGGATCGGCAATTCGATAATTACTAGCGTTTCCTGTATTTCTTAGAGTAAAAGTAGTTCCTGCTTGGTACAACGTATCGAGTTCGGTCAAAAATCCATGTCTATCATCATCCGCTCCATCACTTTCTACAAGGTCTACAGGTGACTGATGTTTTCCTTTACAGGCCGGGAATTTTTTGCCCCAAGAATTCACATCTTTATACGTGAATCCATTTACTTCTGAAAATTTCGGTCAAGACTAGATTTTATCTTGGTGTAAAATGACGGAAAACTGTGTAACTTCGAAATCATGTCATTTTCTGCGAGAGTTCGAAGTTCCCAGGCTTGTCGTCGTTTTCTGTAGTTTTCTAAGCGAGTCAGTAAAAGGTCGTGGATGACTCAGGTCGACGCGAATGCCGGAATAGGGAGATTTCATGGCAAGCATAATGGAAAGTATAAGAGGGCCGGGAATAGATAACAAGAAGAATAGATAACAGAGAGTTGATAACAGAATAGATAACAGAATAGAATAAAATATAATAGAATCGAATAGAATAGAATAGAATAGAATAGAATAGATAACAGAGAGTAAGAAAGATAGTAGGTCATAGTTATAACTTATAAATAGTTGAGTACAGAGTACAAAATACACGTATGACATATTTTATGGTAAGATGTAGTTTCAACTTTTCAATAGTTACATAGAACATTAAATGCAGAAACCTTACCTACGGCCACAAAAATAACAACAACAGTCGAAACAATTTCAAGATTCATAGTTTCTATATTCCAACTTTGAAATAAAGACGAATAGTGAGGAAAACAGATAACATGACCAAGTATATATACCATTTTTAATCTATATTGAAATAAAGTGGTGTAATCACCGATTGTTTTACTCGGGCTGAACACGGCTTGGCGAGGATAAGTGATCGTCTTTCATCGTTATATGAATTTTCATATGTATTTGTCTCACTAACGTTATTTGTTCAAAAACATATCATACTCGGATTTTTTGATTGATTAGGCGATTTTTACACCTCAGACTATTTTTTTTCCATTCATTAAGAATCGTGCAGGATAAGTCTATTGTAAGCGATTGGCTGAATAGGCCACAGAAAAAATTACAATACTCGAACAAACTTTAAGATTTATACTTTTCCTACTTCAAAATGAAGACAAATAGCGAGAAAAAACCATTTCGTGACCAAGTATACATACGTAACATTTTTAACCGATGTTTGAATAGAGTAGTATAATTATCGACTATCTTTCTTGAGCTGAATGATTTTCGACAAGGATAAACGATGGTTACTCATAGTCATGTGAATTTTTTCATGTTCGTGTGACTTATATGCTCTATTCTAGAACATATTACACTTCGAGTTTTGAATCAATCGGATACTCGGACCTTGATATTAGACAATAATATAAGTAATATATCCTTGTCTAATGTCAAGATCCCAGTGTATTATTACACTCACGTATCACAACTAGTGTAATAATCATTTTTCAACGAACGTGAGGATTATGGAACGAGCTGAAGTCGAGTTCTAGAATTCTAGACGTGACCCAACAGTTAGCCCCTATAGTTCCCAGACTACTCTCTCAGATAGCTCCCCGACAAATTCAAGTGCTCGTAGTGTATAAACAATCACGAATATTGCTCTTAAAACGAGGAAGCATTTGTGTACCTTTTACAAGATTTTCTCACATACACCAAAAATTTCATTTCAAATACGAAATGGACGTTTTTGTCCGCTCACATAAAAAATTTTCGAAATGTTGGTTAGCCCCTTTAGTTCCGGATCCTTCATATATCGTCGTGTAGTTTAGTTCGGTTTTCTGAAAATCAGGAAGAAGAAAATAAAAAACAAACGAACAAATGATTTTCTCGTGGAACGTTTCCCACGTTGAAAACGCTCGCGAATGGAAAATCAGGGTGCATTGTGTCGCGTCACTTGGACGTGACGGTTTTCGGCAAAGTTCGGGTCAACGTCGTCGCAACATCGAATGCCCGGAAAAATAGAGTTAGTTATGATACATTTTCACCGTTCGGTGGAAATGTATCGAAAATTGCGACATTCGATATCTTGCAATTGATCAGAAACTAAATCGAATTCCATAATTTTGACGGCAGGAATGATGTTATACTTTTCACATATTGATCCAATTTTTTGCGTTACAAAAGATTGTTCTCGTGACACTATAAGTTTCTTTCAATATTTCGCAATTGCTCAAACTTTTATAAATTGAACGTCACAAAAATACGTGAAAGTTGATCCTGCAATTTCCATGCCCTGTGCACTTGAGACAAATGAAACTGCTTGGACCATTTTTTCTCAATCATTCCACGTCATAACGAGCTCCTTTTGTCTCTCATTACCAGGGAAAGTGTCCTGCCCGGGCACAAGTCACGGGGAAGTCGTTTTAAGAATTAAAGTTAATGGGAAAACGACACTCCTGGGCCTCGTTCGTCGCACTTTTCTCCTTCAAGTCACGTTCCAAGACATTGGATCAAAAAAATTAAGAATGATCGCGCAAAAGATGTATAAAAAAGTATTCACAGTCACAGATATCGTCTCATCGGAATCGCCCCAAAATTTGAATAAAATATCGAGATAACTACTCTACACGAAAAAAAAAAACATCTTCTATCAATTCGCCTATCATTTTATAATGCAAATCATCAAACGACCTTTCCAACACCCTCATAAACTAGCCAAGCAATAAGCTCCTATTTACGTAATGCAAACGTGATGAAAAAGGATTGAAAAAGTAATAATAAAAGCGATGCACACTGCAAGCGGCGCTTTCCTCCGGGAAAACCCGTAATGGAAGAAAGTTGCGACGACTGCCGGAAAAACATTTTCTGTCGTGTTGAATTTTGCAATCTACCATCGAAACTTCCACGGTAACTTCACTGTTTTCCTCTGTGATTCGATATTCTTTTACTCGGGGCAGAAAACAAAAGTTCGGATTCCAGTGCTGGTGAATATTTAAATCCGCGGGAGAAAGTTGGAGGGCAAATAATTAAGATGGTGGTGGACTTTCTTGATCTTGCCGAGCGTTATTTAAACAGGAGTTGGTTGCGGGGTTTTCTTTAATTGCCGCTGGGAGACGGATCCGTGACGGTTCTCGGCAAAGTTGGTGTAAAACGGGTGACGGGTGTCTCGGAAAAGGGGAAAAAAATTAATCTCGATAGAGATAAGAAATCGTCATTCCTTCATTTCTGGATGATCTTCGAATTATGTACTAGTGGGAGTAAAATTTTTTTTTACTTGTTCATGCGCCAGCCCCGGAAACACATCCTTTTGGGAGCTAAATTTAAAGTTAGCGCAGCGAGGCTCTATTAAACATCAGGATGAACAAAGTTATAAGGTCACCTGGAATTCTCGCACGCAAATGTGTACTTAAGTACTCTGCAACTTGTGCCCTGGCACGAACGTAAACTCCAACTACAATTATCTCGGCTGTTTCTTTTAATCTCCACATTCTTTCGTTTTCCTCCTCCACGCTTTGTCGCTGAAAACTTGCTTCAAGTATCTCATAGACATCGCGGATTCGCCCTTTTATTCTATTTTTCGCGATTTCCCATGCAAATGACCGCAATTAAAAATTCTGAAAGAGAATTAAAAAATGTGGCTCGTGTTCACGTTCACGAATGTCGGCATTATTATTGAAATTTATGGGACGTCTCATGCGAGAAGAGCTTGAAAAAATTTCGTAGCTGATGATTTATGAGTATCCATGGATTTGAATAATCATTGAATTTTCACTGAAGAGAACACTCAGACTAGAGAATGACTGATTTCACTGATTCAACAATCGATTCCACTGATTCTCAATTATTCATCCCACTGATTTAAATTTGAATGGTAGTTTTTCCCATGGATGTGACCATAATCTCATCATCGAATATTAGAATGATTCTAAAAAACATCAATAAATTCTCGGGCTACACACATCACGTCTCCACTTCATAAAATCTTCACGTAAAAAACCATTTTTACCATATCAATTGCACGAATCGCCCATGAGGATGGCAATAAAAAAAACGACATGTCGCACACTCGCTTATAGTTTTGCGAAGCGAGGTTGGAAACGCGTGACGCAATATCCATAAAAAGGGCCAAGGGAAGGCAATAATGCCGACATCTGTGTCCCGTCGCAATGTCAGGACGATTCCTCGAAAGCGCAAGAAAGAGAAAATCTAACCCCGCCGGCGTTCCGAAGTGCTAGAAACACGGGGTATAATGGATGTGACGCCTGTTTAAAACTGCACGATTTACGCGGGTCGCGCGAGGGTTGTCCTGGGGTCGGAGGAAAGCTCTGCTCTTTCGAGTCACAGATATGAATTAGGGCTCCATTGACGAATGAGAGAAACTTCAAACATTCCCAAAGCTTCGAAGTCCAAACAAAATTTTTTCACATTTCTTCCAGACTCCGAAACTCCAAAATTTGTGAACTTCGCAAATATCGAGAACCTTGAAAATTCCAAAAACACACTTTTTTCAAATAAAAAATTAAAAAAATTATTCTATTCTTTTATTAAATGAAATTATCAATATTAATCGATGGAAGCAAAATTGAAAATTTCTAATTTTGGTACCGCGAAAACTACAACTCTAGACTGCCAACTCTGTAAATAAAGACTTTCATATATTATACCAACAAAAGCTTATTATTCGTTTTTGAACAAATTTCGTACCCTCCCCCTCCCCCCCCCCCGACCCCTCTTCCTCGACATTGAATCCTAGATGCGGAAATTGGCTATTATAAAAAATTCGGCAGAGTGATAAATGAAGAATCAAGACATAAATATCGCGGTACTGATAACAATCAAACAATCCAGTATACTTTCTCCCGATCCAAAAATCACAGTACTTCATCACACGAGAAACACCGCGAATTTGAAGCCCCGAAAGGACGCAAAATCAACCGGGTCATAAATCGACGACGGTCATTCTCATATCTCCTATGTCCTTGTCGTAAAATACGGTAGCAATAAAACGCCAAAAGATACGCCGTCGGATATCGCGGTTATCTGGATACAATTGGTCTGCCCTTGGTTTGGGGCCGCAGGAAAAAGTACGTCGCCATAATCAACATAATGCGCGCCGCCCCAGCGAGCACTGATCAGCGCGAAGGCATAAATTACGATCTCGGTGATACCATAAATCGCTTTTTTGCCAAGTCTTCGCGTGCGGGAAACAGTTCCATTCTGATTTTGTTTTATCTCTGCTCGATTTTTATACCTTCCCTTCCAGTTTTACGCGAACTAGATAATGTTGTAACTTCTGGGTCGTAACGCATTGTTCGGGGAAAGTAAATCGTTAAGCGCCTATTCCGTATTCTCTATATCCTCGCCGGTGCTCTCGTGAAATGTTCCCCGGCAGCTATGTGCTTTTTGTGCGTAAAATCTCCGAGAGACTTGATGCAGCGGACGCGCGTTTACGGTTATGCGGTGTTTAGATAACACGCTACGTAAAATGCCAATTACGGGTTTACTGCGTCGATACCGGGAGTGTGCTTGTGGTATTTGCTGGCGGATAACCACTATTTGAGTCGGCGTTTTTTGGATGGTTATCGTGGAAGCAAGTTTTGCTAGTAATACCCCCCTCCCCCATTTTCGTGCAATACAAGATATAGAGTACATTAATTTTGATTTGTTTAGAGCATTCACCATAACCTAGAATCTATAATACTGTTCCCAGATTCCGAACAATCTCCGTCGCTCTACCTAAGAGACGACCCAGTACTCAGTACGCTCCAGCTACAACAATTCAGCGAATTACGTGCTCCCACTGCCGAAAGAGCAGCTTTCTACCTCGACTCCGCTGTCGCTGGTCGCCAAAGGGAAGACGGTGACACGCATTTGCTGTACACCCTCCACGTCTACCAATACAGCGTGGCAGGGAAAGGTGGAGGTAGGCTCAATCCCAATCCCCCTGAATTTTAGTATAGAGTCTTACGTATTTCACTGTAGTAGTGTGGCTGAATTCACCATACACCAGAACCTCACTTACCCGCTGTGGTAAGAAAGTAAACAAACTCACTGTCTACAAATTAAGGGGAAAGCGTCTTCATTCCTTCTACTACTTCGAGGTTAAGCTCGATTGCCAATGATATCGATTTGTATATTTCGCCCATTCCTGCTCGAAGCACCATTAGCTTCCTTTCTTCCACAACGTGAAACAGCGGGGGTAAGGGCACCCAAAGATAAATGAGTGAGTCATCCGCAGATAAGTGGAGCCGCAAACAAGCGCATACAGTAGATAAGTGAGTTTCTGGTGTGCCATATAAATCTTTGACCTAAAAACGCGAGTTGTATGGTGATCTTCCCCAGAATGATAGGCCTTTCGCCTATATGCCCTTTTCCCATCCATTTACAGTCGCCGGAGGTAGAAGTAGGTTGCACCTAATGGACCTAGGCAACCCCGACCGCAACAAATCATCCGGTGGCATCCCCCTATCCGGCCTGGGAAACATTCTACTCGCGATATTCAACGGTCAGAAACATTTGCCCTACAAGGACCAAAAGCTCACTCAAATACTGAAGGAATGCTTGAGTTCCTTGACGTGCCACGCTGCCATGATCGCCCACGTGTCTCCCAACGCGCAACAGTACTCGGAAACTTTGACGACCGTCCAGTTGGCCTCCAGGATACATCGCATGAGGCGGAGGAAGTTCAAGTTCGTACCCGGCGTGGCCCAAGGCAACGGCAGCGGGGGCAGTTCCGGGGAAGAGGCGGCCAAGCAGAACAGCGAATGTGACCCGAGTTCTAGTGATCTGTCAGCGGATACGGTTATTTACGTGGGTCCCAGCGCCGATGACGCGACGGATGGCGAGCATCCCCCGGTGTACATTCCTAGTTTGAATTCGGGGGACAATCGGGGCGTCATGGGCCGCGTTCTGCGTGGCTCCGCCGCGGAAAGACCCAGCAGGATTCCGGAGGAGAAGAGCCCGGCTCATAAAGTTACGAAGGTGGTCAAGGCGCTTGCTCAGACGGCTTCTAAGCAAACTTCCCCGGCGCATAGTTTGACGCCGAAGGCTAGTCCGGCGAAGAAAGCTGTTCCTTTGAAGGTTAGTGTGGTTATGGGGAGGTTTGTGTCTAGAAGGTAGTAGAAGGTTCTGAAATCTTCTGAAAGGTTCTATAAAGTTCTAGAAGCTCCTGCATATTTCAAGAATATTCTGAATGTTTCTGTAAAGTTCTAGAAAGTGTAAGAAGATGCTAGAATATTGAGACATACTGTGCACAAAATGTTTACACATCAAACGTGAGTGCCGGGTGCTCACTGATTTTTTACTTTATGTTTATAGATTGTTATTCCTACTTCATTAATGTTTACGTACTCACGACTGAAAAGAAGCGTTAAGGGATATTTTTCTCACACTTATTATCAAGAAAATGCGTCTTCATCCAAACTTACAGACCCCTGGCCCCAAGACGAGCGAGTCCCCGACAAGCAAGATCCCCATCGCAGCTTCCACGGGTGGCTCAGACGAGCACTGGATAGACGGTCCACGAATCTCCAAGCTGAAAGTAGCCGAAGCTCGACACCTCTTGAAAGACACCCACTTCAAACGCGAAACCTGGATCGACGGGCCCATGAAAATGACCGGCCAAAGCGTTCACCACTGCCAGCAGCAGCACTCCACCAGCTACGGCTTCATGGACAGTCACAAAAAAAGCATGATCAGGAAATGGGTGGAGAACCAGTCATCGCACATACAGAGAACGAAGCACACGAGTCCCAAAGCGGACGCGAAACTGCAAGGGCAGTCCTCACAGATGAAAGACTCCAGCAATTTCAAGAATTACGAGGACGACACCATGTCGCTTTCCACTGCCGAGAGCGATAGCACGAAGGTGAACGATGTCGAGGACATCACGGAGAGGTTGGGGGCTAAACTGAACCTTCTGAACGTCAAGTCCAATACGGATTCGGGTTTGGATTTGACGTCGAGTCCAGTCCTGGACGAGAGTTTGGACAGGAGTCAGCTGGACGCTCCTGAGGAAGAGGACGATGACGAAGAGATCGTCGTTCCTCCGCCGCTACCCTTGATAGAGCCGCTGAGTAACGGGGTCAGCAGGGAGGTTTCGATGGAGAGCTTGAACTTGTCGCATAAGGACGTCGCGCTGCAATCTACGCACTCCCTTTCCTCTGAAGACGAGATCCTGGAAATCGTGGAGGTGGAGGACTCGGAACCTGTGCCCATGCAGGATTCCTGTCTGCAGGTCACGGAAGAGGACATCGCGTTTTGCATGGGGGAGAATCCGTTGCCTGAAAGTGACCAGGAGGAACATCCTTTGAGGATCCTCAGTCATGAGAATCTGACTGTTGTGTCCACTTTGACAGGTAAGGGAATGAGATTGGTTCTGGTTTTGAGGGTTGTAGCCCTGATGGGGTATTAGCAAAGTTGTGCGATGATGTAACATTGCATATCATTGTATTACCATTATAGTGATCAGAATCTTTCAAATATCGTGCTGGTTTTTGTGTAAAAGAGTATATTTTGAGTTTGCTGGAATCATACGATTGCAGTTGTGTCATTTTTCCAGAATGTGATTGAAGATAATCTTTTGAGAGTTTAGAATGTTCTGTACCACACACGACATTTTTATTGATAGTTTATGTTCATTCAATGCGATCCACTCGTGATTTTTGATGGATGACTGTCAACTGTTGCCAACCCTTTAATATGTACGAGCTTGATGACTGGCATCAACTTTGTTTTTCGGAATTTCTCGACCATTTCGAACATTTTGAACGATTTAGGAAATGGTGGAAAAATTTGGGAATTTTTGAAAACTTTAACAGTTTTCAACAATCGTGTACGAGAATTCCGAAAATTTTCACGAAATACAGCATATTTTCAGATATTTCAGAAGTTTTTGGAAATATCATGATTTCTAAAAATTTCCCGAAACTGAATTCCGGAAATTTTCAAGAACTTCAACCACTATCCAAACTTTAGAAAATTTTCAAAAATTCCACAAAATCTGAAAAATTCCAACACTTTGCGGAAATTACATAATTTACGAAAATTTTTAAGACTTCAACAATTTTCGAAAATTTTGAAAATTCTCCAAAATTTGAGAAATTTTAGAAAATTTTGACTATTTTCAAGACAATTTCTAAAAATTCCAACAAGTTTTGAATATTTTCAAAAATTCAACGAAATTTGAAAAATTTCAACAATTTACAAAAATTGCAGAATTTACAAATATTTTCAAGACTTGAAAAATTTTGGAAATTATGAAAATTCTTAAAAATTTGGGGAATTCGGAATTTGGAAATTTCAAAAAATTCTAATCATTTTCAGGACTTTGGAAAATTTTCTAAAATTTTACGAAATTGAAAGAAATTCTAACAATTCCCGAAAATCACATAATTTCCAGGAACTTCAACAATTTTTAACAATTTTGAAAAAATTATGAAGAATTTCGAAAATTCCAAAAAATTCCCAAGACTTTCAAAAATCTAACAAAATTTGAAAAATCTCAACAATTTACAAAAATTACAGAATTCATACAAATTTTCGAGGCTTCAACAATTTTGGAAATTCTGGAAATTCTTAAAAATTTGGGAATTTTGAAATTTGAAAATTTGTAAAAATTTGGGAATTTCGGAATTAAAAAAATTTTTTTAAATATTGACCATTACAAATTACCATTTCGTTTTAATTATTATTTTAACCATTACCGTACAAAATTTAAAAAAATTCCAACAATTGCCAAAAATTACATCATTTCCAATAACTTCACCAATTTTCAGCAATATCGGAAATTCGGAACAATTCCAAAAATTCCAAAAAATTCCGAATACTCCAAAATCCAACAAAATTCAAAAAATTTCATACAAAAATTACAGATTTTCTAAAAATTTCCGTAAACTCCAACAATCTTCCACAATTTTACAAATTTCGATGAGTTCCAAAAATTCTCAAAAATTCCAGAAATTCGCAAAAATTCCGCAAATCTACAGAAACTTGGAAAATTTTCAAAAATCCCGAAATTTCAATCTCAGGCAATAATATGCAATCTTCCATCATCGCCCGTGTCTCAGCAGACAGTGAAATTCACAATTTTTGTTAGACTCCATGTCGGTGATGTCGGACAGCGAGCGCTACAAGTCCCATTACCCTCCCCCCGTCGGCACGGGGGTACTGCCGCGGCCGTATTTCGACCACGAAGACTTCCTGGAACAAGAGAGCAAGCACAAATTCGATCAATTGGCCCGGCTCCACGAACTCTACCAGAACAAACTCGCGCTGGCGAACGTGTCTAATTCCGCGACTTACCAGAGGGAGAACTCAGGCGCGATCAGCGTTCGAGACGCCCCATGTAAGTTTTCCACGCTCCGGTGAGCCGTTTTGGGACGAACGCGACATTGATCTTCTTGCGGCGGATATTTGCGAACTTATCGCCCGGATCGGGGAAGGGGGGAATGGCTGTCGAGTAATTGGTTGGAATTCATAAGGATTCATTGGGATTGATACAAATTGATGGAAATGGTTAGAAATATCCATAGTAATAGATAAGAGTTCATGGGAATCGATGGAAATTGTTATGAATCGATAAAAATGAATAAAAATCGATATAGTGATTAATGGGATTTCATAGAAATGAATGGGAATTGACGAAAATTGATGGGAATTGTTATAAGTTGATATAAATTGATGGGGATTGATTGAGAAATTATGACAAAGAATGTAAATCGATAGCAATAATTGACGGGAATTTATAGGAATCCATGGAAATTGATGTAAATGAATTGGAATCGACTGTGATTAATAAGGATCGATGGGAGTTGATGGAAATTGATAGAAATGAATGAAAATCAATAAAAATTGATATGAATATTCACAGGGATTCATGGAAATCGGTGAAAATGGATGGGAACTGATAGAAATAGACGAGAATAAATGGAAATCAATAGTGATTGATGGAAATTCATATGAATTCATAAGAAACGATGGATATCAGCAGTGCAGGATGGATGGGAATTTATAGAAATTCTTGAAAATTGATGGGAATCGATTGGAATTGATCAAAATTAGTGCGAATCGATCAAATTCGATAGGAACTGATAAAAATTGGTGGAAATACATCAAAATAGATGATAACCGGTAGGAATCCATAGGAATCGGGAACTGATAGTAGAATTTGATGCAAATAAATAGTAATCAATAGTAATTGATGGGAATTCATAGAGATTTATAAGAATTTACAGAAATCAATGGGAATTGACGAAAATTAAAATCGATGTAAATTCATGGGAATGGATAGAAATCTGTAGGAATTATCAGAAATCCACGTATAAAATGTCAAATACCCATTGATATTTGTAATAGCATGTATACGAATTATTCAAAGGAATTATAATCATAAAATGCAGCCCCGCGGGCATCATGTCCAGTATTTAAAAAATGTCTATGAAAACCCCTCCCGAAAATTTTTTCTGCTGATTATCGACATCGATAATATCGATAATTATTTCATATTTCCACACCTCTTCATCTACTGTTATCTATCCCAATTTTTCTTCCAGTAGCCCAAGTTTTCCGTCCGCCCTCCCGCTGCCTGTCCCTATCCCTCTCGGACGTCTTCGTCAACGACACCGCGAGCACCCACGGCAGCATTTACAGCGAGCCTGCCTACGCCAGCGGGAAATCCGAGCAAGAAAAAATCTGCGACAACTGCCGGCAGAGCATGTCGAGGCCGTCGACGGCGTCTTATTGGTACCCGAGCAGCGCGTCCCATTTGTCCAGCCCGAAGAGGTACTGCGGAAAACTCGGCGACTGCAATATATCCAACCTCAGGCACCCCGACGGGGCCTCGAACCCGAACCTCAAAGAGGAAATCGAGAGGATACCCGGCAATGGGGCGTCCGGATCCGACCCCGAGGAAGAATACGTCGAAGTTAAGAAACTATTCGCCGCCACGGAAAGGTCGGAGAGAACGGTGACGGGGAAATCGGATATCGAGGAAGATTTTCGGATCACGAGTAAGTACCTCGGCGGATCCTGATGTATGGGCGGGAGGGGCGGGAAGTGGTAAGAGTTTTTTCGAATTTGTCAGGGATTAGGGCGAGGAGCGTTAAGAGGATTAAATTTTTCTGCGGTGGAAACTTGGATTTTTCTGCGGGGTTGGGTTGGGGTTGGGAAATTTTGGGAGGACGGAGGTTGGGGGTTTTATGGTTATTGGGATGGTTTTTTGAATTTTGGAATAAAGAGAACAATTTTTAGGATGAACGGAAAAATTTGTTAGAATGAACGGAATTTTTCAGAATGAACAGCAAGATTTTTTTAGAATTAACGGAATGTTTAGAATGAACAGAAAACTTTTTTAGAATGAACAGAAACATTTTTCAGAATGAACGGAATTTTTAGAATGAACAGAATTTCTCAGAATGAACAGCAAAATTTTTTAGGATGAACAGAATTTGTTAGAGTGAATCGAAAAACTTTTTAGAATGAACGGAATGTCCAAAATGAACAGCATTTTTTAGAATGAACAGAAAAATTTTCAGAATGAACAGACTATTTAGAATGGACAGAATTTTTCGAGATGAACAGACAAATTTTTTATGATGAACGGAATTTTTAGAATGAACAGAATTTTTTAGAGATTCTAACACACACGATACTTTATACACCGAAGGCAATAAAAAGGTTTTTCGGGCCCGAGCAGGCCAATAAAGGACCGTTTATGACACTGAGGTGTATAAAAGTATATAATATTATAATGGGATCCCTCGAAATAGTGTTAATTGAATCGTTTCCGGTGTTTTCATTAGCGACGGTTGCCCCGCAAATGAGCATTCCATCCTCGGTGCCTTCGTCGGGGCGCATGCAACGCAAGATCCTGAACCTCGGCTCGTCCTACGGCCTTAATAAAGACGGATACGATTCCGGGGCGGATTCAACCCCTCGCGCGGCCAAACTATCGCCGGCCACCCTTTCCCGGCATCGAGCCGAGAGCTCGGGTTACGACAGCATCGTTAGAGACAGCGAAACCAGCAGTATTGGCAGTGATTCTTCACGCCAAACGAGCGCTTTGCAAGAGCATCAAGGTAAATTCGTCATCGGAATTCGATAATTTACATCAACCAGGGGCGCACGCAGAGGGGGGTTTTAGGGGTTGAAACCCCTCCCGAAATTCGTGAAGATTCAGTGTTTTTGTAAGTAAAATAAGTAGAATCGAAATTGAATTTATGGATAAATTTGTAAAAGTAGAAACTTCAAAATTAAAATTTTTCACAAAATTTAGATATTTTTTCATAGTCCGAAACTCCCGAAAATTGTAAAATTTTTGAAAATTCAGAGTTTTCAATTTTTTTGATTCTGAAAATTTTTTCAATTTTCAAAAGTTCAAGTGATTCGAAAAAACCGTAAATTTTAGAAATTTCTAAAAATTTTGAAGATTACGAAAGTTCGTAAAGTCTCAAAAAAGTATGAAAATTTTGTAATCCCGCAAAACGTGTGAATATGTCAAAATTTGAGAATTTCGAAATGTCAACAATTTTAGTGATACGATAAGTTATATTAATTCTGACAGTTTTAGAAATTCCAGAAAATTTGAGAATTTCGAAGATCTCGCAGTTCTGAAATTTCTAGAACTTTGGAATTTTTATGAAGAATTTGATAAATCGTAGCATTTGGAAAATTCATAGAATTTGAAAAATTTTTAGCATTTCAAACATTTCGTATGTATTCAAAGATTCGCGTATTCCAAAAAATTGGAAAATTTCCAAAAACTTTGGAAGTTTCGAGAATTTGGAAAATTTCAAAAATTACAAGAATAGTACAAATTTAAGAAGCTTCAAAAATAACGAGAATTTCGAAAATTACAAGAATTGAAAAAATTACAAGAATTTAAAGAATTACAGGAATCGCAAAAATTACAGGAATTTCAAAAATTACAGGAATTGTAAAAATAACGGGAATTTTGAAAATTCCAGGAACTTCGAAAATTCGGAAACATTTTTATTTTTCGAAAACCCCTCCCGAAAATTTTTTCTGCGTGCGCCCCTGACATTGCGCATTCCTAGGTGCGCAACTCAAATGCGGAACTCAAATTGAAAAAAAGCATCCAAATTGACATAGATTTGATGGACAAGAAAGTTGACTATCGGATTTCTGATGCAAAGGTCGCAAGTTTAAATCCCGCTGCCTCCAAAAAATTAAAGGTTGGAAAAATTTTTCATATTCTTAAAAATGTTAAAAAAACTTTTTTAAAAAAAATTTTTTCATAAACTTTTATAAAACCACTTCATGAAAAATAAAAATTCTATAAAACTTCTAAAAAACCGACCTTATAAAAATTTTTATAGCAATTTTTCATGAGGTATTTATAAAAACTGCAATAAGGAAAGAATAAAACATTCAGCTCAAAATAAAAAATGATAATGATTTCATAATGATAATGATCTTGATGATATATTTATCATTTTCAATTACATCGATTCTTTCTTTTATTCTCATATATTTCTAATTCATTTTCATTTCTTTGATCATCAATATTTTTTTTATTATATAATGATAATGATTTTTCCTTCAAATAAAAAATGATACGTAAATCGCGACTTTGATGTTTCAGTAGGTTTTCTCCGGTCATTTACACATTTTACAATGTTTGTTTTGAGAGAAAACGTTTTTTAATGCATATTACATTCATATTTCCGCGCCGTAACTCGTGAAGATCAGGGTGCATATTTTTCCCGAGCCCCCGTCAAATTTCAATGAAAATCCATTAATCAGCTTAGAATCAGTATGCTTCGCTTCGCACCCGCGTATTTTTCACCTCATCAATTCACGAATATACATACTTGTCGTGATGAAATTATAAAGTGGTTTCATACCTGCATTAAACGGATTAAATTCTTCGTGAGGTTAAACTTTGCCGTTGGAGCTTAGGAAGCTTGAGAGAAAGTCGAAATATTTTTATCGAAAATTATATAATCATTTTCAAAAAAACGCAAAATTCAATGAAAATGAGTGAGTAAATAATTATAGGTCGTTAAGATGAGCGTGGGCGAACAGCTTATTCGCCCACTAGTGGGCGAACAAGTTCATCACTCACATGCCATACGTCAACAATCAGGTAATCCATTATTTCGTCCACTCTCAGCAGTGCCTCGAAATCACATATTTCTCGCGGGCGTTGAATAAACTCTTTTATACAAAAACCAGCACGATATTTGAAAGATTCTGATCACTATAATGATAATACAATGATATGCAATGTTATATCATTGCACAACCTTGCTCATGACCCAGCAGGATAAAAATAAATAAATTGGTGGATTTTGGGATGTCGGTATCGATATTCGAGTCGAACTCTCCGTATTTTTCGACACATTCTCCTCATGATCCCCCCACCCCCTCCCCTTCAAAAGGTCTTACGTAATTTATGCACAACCCCTCCCCAAAAACCGCCACAATCACCCCGACCATCTAACCCGATCGCCAATTTCGGTGATTCTCCTCAGGTGGCGCATTGGGGGTTCTAACCTCGACGTTGTGCGGATGTTTCAGCGGTGGGACGACGGCCGGCCGCGTGCGGCCCCCGGGTGCCGCCCGGAGAGCCCATCCCACACTTGGAGATCCTCGACTACTCAAAAGAGAA
The DNA here is from genome assembly GCA_030522785.1 of Platygaster equestris. Lineage (NCBI taxonomy): Eukaryota > Metazoa > Arthropoda > Insecta > Hymenoptera > Platygastridae > Platygaster > Platygaster equestris. The sequence goes on from JAPYZK010000326.1 coordinate 31,070, forward strand.
CGTGGAAACCCTGGACAGGCGCGCGCGGGCACGCTCAGAACGACGTGGCAGGATATACAAGATTCTCAGTCTCCGCCTGCGCCAGCGCCTTCTTAGGCACGAGCTCAGGGACGCCAAACGGCGCCTCATGGTGCCCGACGACCGATGGAGCTACGAGCGTGAGTGTTACCACATGTTCCGATTGGAGAACGGCTCGAGACTTTTATCCGGGGACTTTCTTTGCAGTGCACGTTGAAGGGAGTATGGACTGGCGCGACCCTTCGTTCCTGGAGGCCCTGGAATCGGAGACGCTCATTCTGAGGAAGAGGGTGGAGGCCTGCAAGAGTCACGTTCTTCTGGTAACTTGCTTTAACTCGGGCCCTCGGCGGCTGGAGGACCCGCTGGAGGTCAGGGTCACTTGACAGAGACTTTGATCGGCGCAGGGTTGGGGCGCTGATCGTCGTTGGGCGTTAGGACATTGAATTCGGAGGGTTTTGAGGTCACTCGACTCCGTCCAGTTGTTACTATTCCTCGAATTGATACTCGTTTGGGATGGGTTGGTGAGGGGTCCTTAGTGATTCTAGTTTTTATAAAAATTTTATAATAGTATATCATGTTCCAAAGGGCAAAAAGTTTTTTTTGGACGAATGCGAGTTCATATTTCGAGGCGAAGCCGAGGAACATAATCGTATGAGTCCAAAACAACTTTTTGCCCTTTGGCACATACGATACTTTATACACCGAGGGCAATAAAAAGGTTTTTCGGGCCCGAGCAGGCCAATAAAGTTTCAGTTTATTGCACTAAGGTGTATAAAAATATATAAATGAATCGAAAGAAAATTTTGACGGATTTTATTGAAAAAAATTTTTCATACAGTGTTCATGAAACAACTTTATAAAAATCGAAAATTGTGTATAACCCCCATAAAACCCACCTTACACAAAAACGAATTGTTATAAATAATTAACTCATTGTATAAAAATGTTTTCTGTTTTCATCAAAACTACAATCACTAGGGCTAGCGGAATTTGTGATGTATTGCGTTTTTGGGGAAATTAAGGAGAATGGGGAGAGGTTTGGAACGCAGAAGTTGATAATTGTATGATTTGAGTGTTTCTGTGCGTTTTTGGTTCATGGGGGGTGTTTTTATACTTCGATGTTTTTGGGATTGTGAATGTGGAACAAAATGACAGGATTGGACAAGTTCCGAATCAAGTAGAAAATGTTTTGTTTTGAAACTAGTGGAGTTATTATTTTTTATTGAATGTTCAGTTTCTGAAAGGAGACGAAAATCACGTGAGTTAGGAAATGATCACTTTATTAGTTGGGGAATTTATTATGTCCTACAACGTAAAAAAAGTGCATACTTTTTCTACGGTGGTGGATTAATGAAGTTTTTTTGAGAGGTGGACAGCATTTAAGTGAGAAATAATTTTTTTGTGATTTTTAGGTCGGAGAACTAATATCACTTGACTGTAAAATTGTGAATTTATCAGGGGTTGTGCACAAATGACGCAATTCGAATTTTAGATCGTTTTAAATTTTACGGGAGATATATCGAAAAATATCGAATTCTCAGAATTTATGGATATTTATCGAATTTTCAGAATTTATTCGAAGAATTAAAATTCTCAGAATTTATAGATATTTCATGAATATTTTGGATTATTCCTGTGTATTGATGAATATTGAGGGTCCTTAATTTCGAAATATTTTCAATATTAACTTCGCCTGTTTTTAGAACTGTTGAGAATTTAAGATAACCCCAGAAAGTCATCGATCGATGTTCAATAATTTATTTTTCTTTGCAACATTCATAATTTTGATAAATTAAAACAATTTCGCAATCCTGTCTTCTAGAGTTAATAAAAAAAATGTGTGAAAATGTTTACGTATCGTTTAAAATTTTTTGTTTTGTATTTCTTTCGAAGAATATGAAAAAAAATTGAAAAATTTTCAACCATATCTGAAAATCACTTGAAATCACACAGTTTCCGTCAGATCCGAAAAATTAATCAGCATTCCGTAAATTTTCTCAATTTTCTATATGACTTTCAGAAATCCTCAAAGACAATTTTCAGATATTTACAAAGTCAAAATGAAAAAAATAGCGTTCAGGACAATTTTCAGAGATTCACGAAATTTAAACTAGATATTTTAAAAAACAAAATGGATTTCCCCAATTCTACAAATTGTTCACACTCGTTTTACATTATTTTCAATCTTACGTAAAATTTAAGGGGCGGGGGGGGGGGGCGGCCAACAAAAACACACAGAAACTTACGCAGGTCCAAAAATGTGCAAAAAAACGTAATTTGTGCATAACCCTCACAGTAAAGACTGAAAACAGCCACTCACGAATTTGTAAAACATTTTTAAAATTTTCGAAGACCTTTACATTTTTATTGAACACACTTCATATCATTGTCACATATTTTTTAAAAAATACCAAGTTAAAAAACAAGATTTTTAACATTTAATAACATATCGTACTATCATCGTCCAAGACTGCCTTAGGACGAAATTATACCCCAATGAAAAAAAAAAAACATAACGAAATCTTCCGAAGCAAAAATTCATACACGTAACAGACTGCATATCTTGAGAAAAAAACGTCCATGCCGAAAAAAAAGTGCTGCCAAAATCGTCAATGAATGTCATAAAAAAGGCGCGCACATAAATTCAACGTATTATAGTAGTTTCGAGCGTACTGCACTTTTAGGGCCCTGTAACTCGTGAAAAATCCTACGATTTCGTAATTGTGATCAATTCTTCCGGTGAACTTCATCATTTCTGTGTGTTCTTCCGAAGTAGTGTACTCCGACTTTCTTCCGAAACTCTCGAACCTAAATTTCCTGCGCTCTGGCATTCCATTTTCCACGTGATTGTTCTCTAAACACTGTCTCCATTGCGCTCATCGAGAGAAAAAATCGTCATGAAAAGCCATCATTGCGGGCAATGGTCTTCGACTCCCCAAAATGACCCTCGCGAAGGCGTGATTTCTGTAGCGTGAATAATGTTTTAGCGAATTTGTAAACGAAAAAACTGTTGAAGTAGTTTGTACTCGTGGCTCGAAGGAACTTT